>JZKD02S2151590.1:123880-146493 GCA_000966675.3 Picea glauca | reverse complement strand
GATAATTAGGCTCCACAACCAACACCATGATTGAAGAAATGGTAGCCTTTGACAAGAATGAGTCTTTGGATCTAGTGGAGTTGTTGAATGGAAGAAATCCCATTGGCAACAAATGAGTTTTTAAGAAGAAGCTGAATGCAAAGGAAAAGTGTGTTGGGTATGTTTTATATTCTTTTCATGTGTGTGTGTGGGTGCGTCAGATACGACAACTGCGTCTGGCGGTTTTTTGCTATTTTTAGCGGATTTGTAAATTAATCCCGGATTAAGGGATTAGGGTTTTGGTATCTACGGAATATCTAAAAATATTGTATATATTGTATGGTGAATGGTGAAATTTGATATAATGAATATAAGAAAGGTTTTCCTGGTTGAGGGTTTCCGGTATGAAATCTCTGTGTACTCTGTGTATGAGCCATTGATTAATTTCTGTCTTGCTTAAGAATCTATATGCATTACTTTACTTCATAGGTTTAAAACTTACAAAGTGGAGAAATACAAATTTCGCTTAGTAGAAAAATGTTATTCCCAGGTAGAGGGAATTGACTTTGGTGAGATTTGTTTCTATTGTTTCTAAGTTAACTTCAATTACATTTCTTTTATCTGTTGTTTTTGCATTTGATTTTGAATCAGAACAAATGGATGTGAAGACAACATTCCTACATGGGGATATGGAAGAATAAATCTACATGAAGTATCCAAAATGATTTGCTTTGAAGGGAAAGAAAGAGCTTGTATGTAGGCTGAAAAATTCCCTGTATGGGTTAAGGCAATCACCAAAGACATGGTATCAAAAATTTGATACTCTTATGTTGGTACTTGGATTCACTAGGAGCAAATAAGATCACCGTGTGTATTTCAAATTAATCTATTAAAATATCATTTATTTGGTCTTTCATGTGGATGATATGTTATTGATAGGAAACATCAAGGATTATCCAGGATGTGAAAACTCAATTGTCCTCTAAATTTGACATTAAGGATCTTGGTGCTGCAAATTTGATATTGGGTGAAGATATTGACCAAAATCATAGGATGAAAAAAATCAAAGTTGAATCTCATAAATGGAAGGATAATAACACTCCCTAGTGTTATGCACATCCCAGGATTGGCTAGAAATTTGATTTATGTAAGAAAAATGGATGATGCAGGGGTAAAATCAGTGTTTGAGAAAGAAACTTGTAGGATGGTTCAAGGAGAAATGGTGTTCTTAAGGGAGTTCGGTTTTGAACTTTGTATAATATGAAAGGAAGAACTATTAGTGATGGGTGTAATAGTTCCATTGTTCCTGAGATTGGAGTTGAAGAAGAAAAAACTACTACAGTCTCTAGAGAAAAGACTATGTTATGGCATGAAAGACAGGGGCATATCAAAGAGAAGGGTCTTCGACTACTACATGGTAAAGGCATGGTTAAATATATGTCTAACTACTCTATAGATTTTGATTTATGTGAACATTGCATATATGAGAAGTAGAATCGGGTAATATTCCTCTCTAATGCATCGAGGACAGAGGGAATTTTACAGTTGGTGCATAATGATGTGTTTGGACTTGTGTTGGTTCCATCATTGGGAAAATATATGTACTATGTCTCATTTATTGATGACTTCTTGAGGAATACATGGATATATTTCCTAATGAAAAAATCTAAAGTCTTTGATAGGTTTAAATAGTTTAAGGCTCTTGTGAAGAATCAAACAGAGAAAATAATAAGGTGCTAAGGATGGATAATGGTGGAGATTTCTACATAAAATAATTCAAAGAATTCTGTAAGAAGTGAAATATATCAAAGACGAATACTAATCCATATACACCTCACCATAATGGAGTTGCAGAAAGGAGGAATATGATGTTGATGGAAAAATCAAGGTGCATGCTTGGTGGTGTCGGGTTAGGACAAGAATTCTAGGCAGAGGCAATGGGTAGTACATATTACTTGGTCAATCAATCATCCTCATCAACACTAGATGAAAAGTCTCTACACAAGGTATGGAATGGTAATAGACCCTTTCTCACACATCTTAGGGTGTTTGACTACGAGGCCTATGTTCACGTTCCAAAGGAAAACAAGAGTAAGCTAGATAAAAAGGATGAAAAGTGTATCTTTATTGGGTATAAAGATGGTCTGAAAGGTTATAAGATTTGGAACCCAAAAACTAAGAAGGAAGTGTATAGCCAAGATGCGGTATTTAGAGAAATCAAAGATGTTGTAAAATAATAAGTCCTACCAAGGAAGGAAGAAACAAAGAAAATAGAGTTTGAGTTAAAGGATGATGAAGATCCTCATACTCAAATATTGAGGAGATGGGTTTGGGAAAGAAGGCAACCTGAAAGGTATACTCTACCTGATTTCCATTCAAATTTTTCTTTGTCTATTACTGATGATGATCCTAGAACTTTTAGGGAGACAATGGATTCAAAGGATGGAAAACTCTGGAAAAAGGCCATGATTGAAGAAATGGCATCCTTGAGAAAGAATGAGACTTGGGATCTAGTGGAGTTGCTGACTAGAATAAATCCCATTGGAAAAAAAATGGGTGTTTAAGAAGAATATTAATGAAAAGGGAAAATTGGAGAAATACAAAGCTCAGTTAGTAGAAAAAGGTTATTCCTAGGTAGAGGGAATTGTTTTTTGTGAAATTTTTTCTCCTGTTGCCAAATTAAATTCTAATAGATTTCTTTTATCTGTTGTTACTACATTTGATTTTAAAGTAGAACAAATGGATGTGAAGACAACATTCCTACATGGGGATCTGGAAGAACAAATCTACATGAAGCAACCATAAGACTTTACTATGAAGGGAAACAAAGAGCTAGTATGCAAGATGAAAAATTCATTGTATGGGTTAAGCAAATCACCAAGGATGTGGTATTAAAAAATTTATACTTGTATGTTGGGACTTGGATTCAAAAGGAGAAAAGCATATCACTTTGTATTTCAAATTAATTGGTGATCATATTATTTATTCGGTCTTGTATGTGGATGCTATGCTGTTGATAGGAAACGACAAGTAGATTATCCAGGATGTGAAAACCCAGTTGTCCTCTAAATTTGGAATGAAGGATATTAAAGCCACAAATTTCATTTTGGGCATGGAAATTAAAAGAGATTGGGCAAACAAGAAACTCTAGTTAAATCAGAGGAAATATGTCGAGACAATATTGCAGAGGTTTAATATGCAGGAATATAAACCGATCAAGGATCCTGTTCCTATAGGTGTAAAGTTATTTGTGGATCAATGTCCCAAAACATAGGAAGGGGAAGAGGACATGTCCCATCTTCCATATGTGAGTGCAGTTGGTAGTTTGATGTATGGAATAGTTTGTATTAAACCATATATTGCACATGCAATGGGAGTTTTGAGTAGGTATATGTCAAAACCAGGGAAGGAGCATTAGACATCAGTAAATAGGGTTTTCATGTATTTGCATGGCACTACTAGCTATGGATTGTGCTACCAAGGAAGACCAGGATTAGATAGAGTGTTGGACATACATGGGTTTGTTGATGCAGACTAGGATGGAGATATGGATCACAAAATATCTACAAGTGGGTATGTGTTTAAACTTTTTGGAGGTGCAATCAATTGGATGACAAAAAGATAGTTTGTAGTGGCACTCTCAACTACTG
This sequence comes from Picea glauca, assembly GCA_000966675.3. Classification (NCBI taxonomy): domain Eukaryota; kingdom Viridiplantae; phylum Streptophyta; class Pinopsida; order Pinales; family Pinaceae; genus Picea; species Picea glauca. The sequence goes on along the minus strand of JZKD02S2151590.1, from coordinate 142,864 downwards.
AAGCTGAATACATGGAAGCCACTCATGCAAGAAAGGAATCAATATGGTTATAGAGATTGTGTTTAGGTATTGGGTTGGTACAACAAACTATAAGGATAGATTGTGACAGTCAGAGTGGAATCTTCTTGGCAAAGAACCTGACTTATCATTCAAAGACAAAGTATATTGATGTTCAATATCACTTTGTGAGAGACATGGTTGAAGAAAGGAAAGTGTTGTTGATGAAGGTGGATACTTTGAAGAATGTTGTAGATTCATTAACAAAATATATGAGAACTAAGAATTTCTCTTGGTATAGAGGATACATGGGCATTGATGCCCTAGATTGTTGACTATGTAACCATATAGCCCCTTGTATGCAAAGAAAACAACAAGTGGGAGAATGTTGGGTATATGTTATATTAATTGCATGACTAGATGTAGTGTTTGTGTTGCATTGAGCACATTGGGATGTCATAGGGGGTTAGAGACCCCTACACATGGGTTCGGGGATAGTGCCCCACCCAAAAAAAATTGGCGCTCTTTTGGGTCAGTTTTTGGTGGTTTTTCGACACATGGTTTTTGTCAATGGTTTGCTAATTTTGATTAAGAAATTAGGGTTGTTGACCAATTTGGGTCAATGGATTGTGGGTTTTTGATTCCGTGGGATCATATATATTGTATTGTATTGTAATAAATGAATATATGATGAGCAAAATATTAGTGCAACTCTAAACATGTTGTTGGTTTTCCCGTTTTGGGCTTTTAGGGTAAAAATCTTTGTGTAATGTGTGTGTGTGCCATTGTATGTTTTCTGTGGAAGATGAGTTCTTCATGGATAAAAACCCATAGTTAGGAAAGTATTGAGGAAAACACTTATTTGAAGGGGAGGGGCATGTTAATCCCTAGACAAAGCCACATGTTAAGTATAAAACCCCGTATTAATCCCTAGATACTGAACTATTACATTTCTAGTGTTATATTTGTATGTAGGATAGAACCCTTCATTGTACCCTTTCATTATAATTGTACCCTTTCTCTCTCTCTCTCATATATATATATACACACACACACACACCAAGGATACCTAGTCTTAGGATCATATCATCTCGTACATTGAATATATTGTAAAAGTAAGTTTCACCCTCGAAGTGGAATGTTATTGATTGGAATTTTATCATTCTCAAGGTGTTGGTTCATAACAAGATACATTAGAAAAGAACTACGAAGATAAGTACCTAGGAAAGATGTATTACCATAAGGAATATCAATATTATTCATTGGAGTAAGGTAGGATGATATAGGAAGAATACAAATGAAATTTCATGTAATTAGTCAAATATACCCATGGACTTAAGGAAGAAATCCAAGTCAAAATATTCATTGGAGGACTCAAAGGTCATGTTAGGGGAGAGGTTCGAACCTTCAAATATAAAGAGTAGAATTCTGTGGAGAAATTAATTGAGTGGTAATATGAATCAAAGGATTAATCACCAAAAAACTTGGAGGTGGAAGTTTGATGAACAAGGCTTTATTCTGGAACCACCACCTAAATCTAGAAGAGGAGACATACAAACCCTAGGAATAAATTTTTTGAATGAGAATAATTTGGACATAAATCCTACAAGTGACCTAAGAGGAAGAATTAAATGAGGGGAACATCAAATCACTTAGAGCCAAAAGGAACCACGAGATATGTAGTTTAAGGAAATATATATGTAGTTGTGGATAAAAATCAAGTTGCATATCAAGCCTCTTTGATACAATCTCGAGGTAATATCTCTTATCAACATTATACCATTTTCATTGGCATAGGAGGCACTCATATTTTCATATCCCCTGTACTGGTGGCCGATTGTAAGTTGAGTGGTGAAAAGCTACAAAATCCTTGGAAGGTGAAAATGGTGAATGGTGTCAAGAAGTTGATCATTGTGTGGTGGACCTAGGTTTTTGGAATAGTGCCATATGTCTTCAGGAGATATCTTAGAGATCTTATGATGGAATAATTGCAAAATATTGGCCAAAGATTCATAAGTCTAACATGGACTACTATGAGAATATGGTTGAATGTGTAGAAGATAAAGAATAATAATAAAAATATCATGGAATAAGACCTCACTGATCAATAAGACATATATCATCTATGCAAACTAAGTGCAATGTGCATGGAGAATTTAAGGGTTACCTTGTTCACATCATTGAAGAAAAAAATAAATTAGGTGTATAAGAAAACCAATTACTAGTGATAAGGGAAAATTCATGCACATATTCCCAAAAGAATTGTCTGGCTTACCACCGACCTGAGAAGTAAATTACAAGATAGATATCATGCATGGGGTAACCTCATTATTGAAGGAACCTTATAGAGTGGGAAATAAAAAGATTTGGGAGCTCAATATGTAACTACAAGAGATATTGGATAAATGATTCATATGTCCTATTGTATTACCCTTAAGATTTACTATATTATTTATCAGGAAGAACATGACATTTCAAATGTGCATTGATAATAGGTTGTTAAATAAAGTTAATATTAAGAACAAGTACCCACTACCTAAAGTTGATGATCTCTTTGATAAACTCAAAAGGATGAAAGTGTTCTTGAAATTGGAACTAAAATAAAGTTACCATAAGATAAGAGTAGAGGAAATTAATGTACTAAAGATTGCGTTTAGGACTAGATACAAGCATTATGATATTTTATTCTTTCCTTTTGGATTAACAAATACACCTATAGTGTTCACGAGGTTTATGAGTGATGTGTTAATTTTTTTTTTAGACAAGTTTATGCTGGTATTTATTGTTGACATCCTCAATTATTCTTAGAATGAGGAACACTAAGAGCACCTCTACATAGTTTTACATAAGTTGTGAGAATATCAATTGTGTGCTAAGCTAGGTAAATATGAGATCTTCAAAATGAAATCCAATTCCTTGGACATATCGTATCTGGAGATGGATTGAACTTAGTTCTCAAGAAGATCAAATCTATATCTAGTTGGCCAACTCTAAAGAATGCAATTAAACCAAGGATCTCCCTAGGAATAATATGATATTATCAAAGATTCATCAAGGGATTCTCGACATTTCATCACCTCTATTTAAATTACAAGTTAAAAAGATCAAGTTCCTATGGATCACCTTGCATAAGGAAATATTATAGGAGCTTAAATGAGTTCTCATGTCAATACCAATATTGGTACATCCCAATTTTGATAAATATTTCCTAATATACATTCATGCCAATAATTGAGTAATGAGGGATCTAGATGTAGAAATTACAAAAGAACTTATGAGTGATGTCAAGCTCTGGAAATTGCATCTTTTTGTACCATCTTTTCCCTACTTTTAACCCCTTTCCACTTACCTAGACTTTGTATCAATACATTATTGTGCGAGATTTAGAATTAATGTGTTTCCATTACATTTCTTTAGTACTTTACATGAATTTATTATTAAACATTAGAAGAAGATCATATTTTCATTTATATTTGAGTTCATTTTCAAAGACGATGTGCCAGATAAATTGTGTAGATTGTGATATCGCCATAGGATGTATTCTGGCTCGACAGTTGTTGCAACTATGGAGTGCTGCAACTTTGGCTGGATAGCTGCTGCAACTCCCACGTAGTTGCTGCAACTCATTACAATAGTTGTTGCAACTTGTGAGGGAACTATTCTACGCTACAAATCCTTACAACAATTGTTGCAACTCGACATGGAACTATTTTTCACAACAACTCCCGTTGCTAAAACTGTCATTGCTACAACTCCACCCGTGTTGCAACTCGGCTGAAGTACAGATGCTGTAACTCTCGTTGCTGCAACTCCACCTTTGTTGCAACTCATTTGAATTATAGTTGTTGCAACTCCGCCAATGTTGCAACTCGTCCAAGGAACATTGAGCCATTGGAACCATGAGCCATTCTATCACATATTTTTCATTTATGGATTTATGCAACATTAATATTAGTCCAAGAAAATCAAAGATACAAATATAATTTTGCAATTCCAAGAAAAAATACTAGTTTGGGAAAAATATCTTGGAGTTATTTATTATTTGCTAATATTAGCAAAATATCTTGGAAGTTATCTTTTATTTGCTAATTGTTTTTTTTTTGACAATAACGTATAGAGGATTTATATTATAGATGGCAGAGCCACAAATCTGTTACAGAGGGCAGGGCTGCACAGAGCCGCTGCCTGCAAAACTGGATTACAACACTGAAAATTCTGGATTGCCATGATTTCCAAACTCAAACAGAAACCTGGACTAACATTATTTAGAGCCCTAGCTTCTATACAAAACGCTAGGTTGYTGAGGATCCTTTCAAACTTGAGCATCTCTACTCTGAAGAAGAGCTACTTCTCAGAATTTTCGCCCCATTCGAGGTTCATCTTGGACAGTTTGTCCTCCAGCTCCCCAATTCGGTCTGCGAATCTCTTTTTATTTGCTAATTGTTACCAGAGTTATTCATTGATTTATAATTGTTAGTTGGAAACTAATTATTATTTGGGAAATTGTTGTAACCACTATGGATTTATTAAATTCATAAGTGGGTTTATTTAAATACATGTTATTGCTAGTTTCCATTAAATTTATTTATAAAAGATAGCACTCTCTCCATTATTTGGGAATGACTCTTAGATAAATGTCTAAATGACAAGGGAATAATTCATTAAGTTTTTATTTTAATTGTAGTTTCATAATTTCCATAGTTTGTGATTTAATTAATTAATTTGATTTATTTCCTTTACATATTTGTAATAGTTTGATTCGTTTTGATTAGTTTAAATAATTTAAATAATTTATGTTGTAAGTGTTGATATAGAATAATATCAACACTTTGTTCTATGGAGGTACGACCCACTCCAATAGAACAAAGTGTTGTGTAGCTTAGGTAGTTTTCGTTAATTTTTCGTTGTGTGATTTAATTATGCAAGTTGTTAATTATTTGTTGTGTGATTCAATTCATTGATCTTGTTAATTATTAATGAGGGATTGTATTTATTGATTCATGCAATTGATTATTCATATAGGCTTGTATTTCATTATGTGCTTAACTCAATGATTGCAATTGTTGTTCGGAGTAATGACAGGGATCATCTTGACAAGGATTAGACTCCGATTTTGAGGACTTAGTTAATTTATTTTCCAACAAGTAGTTAATCAATTTCCTTTCAACATGTGTGATTTATTCCAGCAAGTGTGGTGTGAATTTCAATTTTTGCAAGAGTAATTTAGAGTTTCAATTCTACAATTAGTTTTACTTCACATATATGGGGTTTCTTCGGGAAATAGTTGAGTCATATTCTTGATACCTACAGTTGGTGTGAATTTCCTTTCCAGCATAGTAGTTAGCATATTTATTTTTTTGCAAGTGTGACATTTACTTTCTTGTATGTGTGTTTACTTTCTAGAAAGACTGATTTACTTTCTTGTCTATGTGTTTACTTTCTTTCAAGTGTGATATTTCAATTCCTTCAAGTGTGATTTACTTTCCAGATTTTGTAAAACCTTTCCAGAGCTTGAGAATTTTCTATACCTTGAACACAAACGTAATCATTGATACTATGACTACAACACATAGAAACAATAGTTGTTCCTACATATACAGTTCATGACAATTCACAAGTTCTATATGAGCCTCATATTGATAATTAAATGAACAATCATTTTAGTTTCCTTTATGAGAAATTATAAAGATTATTAAAAAGACTTGACAAGTGGGAAACCAAATATCAAATTTCTGATGAACCCAATCTGAGAACCAGAGGATTTCACCTTCTCTGCTGAGTCAATAGCACAATAGAGGCTTGATTTTCTAAACCTTTGATATAATATGGTAGTAGAAGAAGGAACAAGATCAACTAAGGAAGAAACTGTCATATTTGAATTCCCAATTAGAGACCCTGGAGGCTTGGAACATATGAAGAATATTCCTCCTTCATCCCTACCAAAATTCAATGTTATGTAAAGTGAGGATCCATATATGTTCCTTTTCAAATTTTATGTTCTCTACATAAGTTATGATTACATCATAGATACCCAGAAATTAAAACTATTTCCCGCCACCTTGAAGAATGCAACATTGCATTGGATTATGGGACTTGGAGGGAATCATATTGGAACTTGGTAAGACATGAAAAATACATTCCTAAAGAAGTATCGGGACTATTAAAAGGATGATGATCACAAGGAATAAATATTCAGGATGAATCAAAAGGAAGAAAAGAGTTTGGAAGACTATGTAGAATGATTTCAGTACAATTTGCAATGATCAAAACAAAGTAAGATGGATAACGATGGCCCACAAATTATTTTTTTAAGAGGAATTAAAGATGAGTGCATTGATATTTTAAACTTAATGGGGGATCAAGATGTTTCTCAATTGAGCTATGACAATATTTTTGAACTTTTCAAACATTACTCAAGAGGAACCTCTAGGTAAGGGAAGGGACCTAGAGACATTGTAGCTAAGATCACTAAAACATCCGAAGGAGGCATTACTTGAGAAGAGATTGGAAATTTGTTATAATACATTAAGACTAATATCCTTATCTCTCTGATTTCATAACTAGATACACTACAAGAAAAAAATTAGTGAGAAGAAGTAGAGATGGACTTGTCAATATTCTATTCCAAGTGTAGAAAAAAACACCCCTTTAAAGAATGTCCATTAAATAACATTGAGATTTATGGGATTTGTGACTAGGATCATATCACTAGCAGTTGTCCCTCTCTACTAGGATTAAAAGAAGTATATTGAAAATCAAATGTAGAGACCGAGCTGATCTACCTTGTTACCCAAAAATGACCTTGAAAGCCTTTCACCCTAGATATGGCTCAAGACCCTTCACAGTCTTATAATTCTTATTTTACTAAACCACATATGAAATGTCTATATAAATCATGGTATACCTCTATTACCTACCAACAATAAGGATATATACCAACCCAAATCCATCCATGGAAGTATGGATAGTGACATCCTTCATTTTGGACCCAACAACAGTCAGTTGCATCATTTCCTCAACAAACAAAATTTCCACCGTTGAAAACACCCCCACAACAACAGTGACAATTGCCTGCAAACAACCCTCTATCAAGACCTCAACTTCCAACATAGCCCACTACTAACCTAAACAATAAAAAAACTCAACTCACTTAGACTATTGAGTTTTCTTGCTACCTTACCTATTCTATCTACCCTCTAGAATGTCAATATATCCATTTACCATAAGGGAGAACCCTCAATGATATAACTCCTCCAATTATTACAAAACACGATGAAGAGGAAGTTCAAGATTCTATAATGAATCATTCCGCTGAAACTCCTCAAACCACTAGTTCTCCTAAGACTCAATATCAAACACAATTAGCAGGGGTTGCACATTTTCCTCCCTACCCAGAGAGTTTAAGCTTAGACAAACCCCTCATTCAACCTAAACTTGACTTCTTGGGAGAGTTAAAGAATGTGTGTGTGAAAATTCCCTTATTTCAAGTGATCAAGGATATCCCCATATACACCAAAGACCTTAAAGAATTGTGTTTAAATAAACTTGGTAAAAAAATAAAAGACCCTTAAACCGTTCATGTGATCGGTCAACTAGAAGATCTAATTCTTGGAAAAATTATTATTGCCAAATATACAAAGATGAGGAGCCCCATTGTGGATGTTCAAATCAATAATTTCCTTATCTCAAACACTCTAATTGAACTAGGGGGTGCTATTAATGTGATCATTAAGGATACCATGTATAATATTGTACTTTCCAACTTATGACAAACTCCTACGGTCCTCGAACTAGCTGATTGATCCACCATTAAACCTGAGGGTATCTTGGAAGATGTAGTGATTTTTGTAGACTCATAGGAGTATCCTGTAGATTTTTTGGTCCTTCAACCAAAATATAACTTGGGAGGTTATCCATTGATCTTGGGCAAACCATGGTTGGCCACAACTGATGTTTATATTGGTTGCATATCTTGTGACATGACTATCTCCCACATAAATTATATGAAGAGACTCACCTTATACCCTCCTGCAAAGCCTAGAAAAAATAAATAAATGCTTATATGGGTGGAAAATGAGGATAGCGATGATGAGAGTTTCCACCAACTTCTTACCATTGAGAAATCACTCTCTTTCAAGGAAGAGACTAAGTATGATGCAACTAATAGCTTCATAAGAAATCCTCACTCATATCCACAACCAAATTACTAGATTCTCAACCATATCATGGATCAATCTACTTAAGAAAATTGTTCATTGACTGATCTATCCTTGCCATCAAACTCTATACCCATTCCTCTATATGACATACCAAAATCCACCAGCACACTAGTAGAGATTGACCCAAGAAAAACATTGAACATTAATTCTAAACTTGAGCCCTTACAAAAAGAACAATTGATTAAGCTATTGCAAGAATATAATGATGCATTTTCTTGGGAATACATCAACATGAAAGGAATCCATCCATATATTTTCACTCACCATATTTGTATAAAGGAGGATTCCCAACCTATTCAACAATCCCAACATAGAATGAACCCTACATTATGTGAAATTTTAAAGGATGAATTGCAAAATTTGCTCACTTTGAATTTCATTTTCCCTATATCTGATAGCCAATGGGTATTACCACTTGTGATTGTTTCAAAGAAGAGTGGGAAACGATGAATTTGTATTGATTATAGAGAGCTAAACAAATCCACTCAAAAATATCATTTTCTCGTTCCTTTTATCGATCAAGTCCTTGACATGTTGGAAGGTAAGAAGTACTTCTCCTTCCTTGATGGGTTTAATGGATAAAACCAAATCCAAATCACCCATAAAGACTAGGATAAGACCACTTTTACCTACTCATAGGGGAAATTATCCTACCAAGTCTTTCTCTTTGGACTTTGCAATGCATCTACTACCTTCCAACAAGTCATTCTCCATGTATGGACGATTTCATGGTGTATGGAAACACATTTGATGAGACTTTGGCCAAATTAGAGAAGGTAATTGAAAGATGCAAGGAAGAAAACCATTCCCTCAACAATGAAAAATGGTGTATGTTACTAACCGAGGGAATTGTGTTGGGTCATCATATCTCTCCTGTGGGTATTGAAGTGGATCCAAAAAAAATTGAGGTAATCTCTAATCTTCCCACTCCAAAAACATAAAAGGATGTGTGCAGGTTTTTGAGGCATACTAGTTATTATCGTCATTTTATTGATATGTTTTCTAAAATTCAATCTCTATTGCTTTCATTACTTCCCCAAAATGTAGAAATTTACTTAGAATAACCAATCCCAATATGATTTTGAATCTCTAAAGAAACAATTGACTAAATCATGAGTCTTGAGAGGACTAAACTGGTCCTTACCATTTCACATCTCCACTAATGCTTCAAACATGGAAATTGGAGCACTGCTTGAACAATAAGATGAACACAAAAAATATGTGATATACTTCATCAACAAGAACTTGGCCATGTAGAGTTAAATTACACGATAATTGAAAATAATTTATTACTTTTGTTTATTCTATTAATAAGTTTCACCATTACATAACTGTCTATCTATTATTTATACACATTGACCACTCTACCATTCACTATTTTCTAAACAAACCTATCACTCATGGAAGAGTGACGAGGTGGTTATTTCTACTATAGGAATTTGATGTCATCGTACTGGATAAGCCTAGAAAAGATAATATTGTGGAAAACTCATCCAAATCATCCTATTTGTTAAGGGTTTCTTTTCTCATTCCTAACAATTTATTACTTTCATGATTATGCTTTCAAAACCAACCTTTCTGCACCATGGGTGAGAATCCAACAAGAAACAAGATGGAATACACCAAAATCATAGTCTCAAACCTAGGAGTATTAAGAATATTTACAGAGGCTGGATGAATAACATATTTTAAGAAGTTACGAGGGGTTGACAAGGATGTTGCAATGAAATTTACACAGTCTCACTAGTCACCTATTGCAAAAGTTCATGGGCTACATATTTAGGTGGACAAAGAGAACATCGCAAGAATAACATGATTAGCTTAGATGAGCAACAACTGGTTTGAATGTAGGATTGCAATAAGTACCATCCATAGTGAATTTATCAAGGGTAACAAAATATTCAAGGGAACCCAACAAGTATCCCTTACCCTACCTTGGCCTAAGGTGGGCCCATGCATAAAACAATACCTAACTTGGGAAAGAAGGTATAGCTTGTTTTTTGGCTACCATTTCAAGATATTAATGCACTTGTGGAACCAAAAATGAATAAATTTCCCATATTTTCTTCTCCACTTTCTTGAGTTAATTTACAGGATGTTCTAAGAAGGGATAGTCCCTAAGGCAAGCCTATCCCACCATGGGTTGATTAAGTTTTTGGTAGAAGGTTCCCTTGCAAGAATGAAGCAGAGTTAGGCCAATTTTGTGGAAACCCCACTATATCAGGAAGCAACAGAATAAGAGAATATAGAAGATGTGGAGGCAATGGAAAAACATAATGTAGAATCCATGGAAGTGGCAAAAAAAGAGAAAATAGAAAATGTCGAGGAAATTGAAGAATATGATACATAACACCCATGAAATGATATTTTTATAGAAAGAATATCCTCAAGATTCAAGCAATGAACATTTTGGAGGGAATATCCCCCTCCTAAAACCCCCAAGCGACCAAGAACATGGTCTAGAGAAGTTTCAAAAGAAAATATAGAGGCAATTGAATTGGACGCGGGGAAAGGTTCAAATGAAATCTAGGATATTGAGGGAAGATTTTCTGATGAGGACATTGGACGTAAATTAGGAAACCCAAAAAGAGTAAATGATGAAGAAGCAGTTGTTGAAAAAGAAATAGGGAAACCAAAGACAAACAAGTGAAATAAGAAGAAAGAGATTTAGTATGGTAAACACCAACCCCTATAATTTTTAAAGTATGGAAGATCTTATCAATGGTTGAAGAAACTTCATAAGGAATTGAGAAATTAATATCTAGAACTGGATGAGGAACTATTTTATGCATGGGGAAAATTACAACATTATGAGTCCCAGGGAGGTATGGGTGCTTTGGTCCAGGCCATTGACGAACAACATGGTTTTCCACCTCCTACTTCATGTGAGGATGTCCATGAAATTTTAAATATAAAATATAAAAATATAATAGAGAATGCGGAACAGGGACCCTCTATAGTCCCTACAGAAGAGGAGTGTGAGAAAAGAGACACAGAGAAATTAGAAACTTGTATAAAACAAGGGCATTCTACACATCCTAAAGAAGAAGAAGAATCTGAGGAGGAAGATGAAGATACAACAAAGGAACATGTAAAAGGAGATCATTTGAAAGATCTTATTGAAATTGAAAGGCTATGGTATGAATTTTCCAAATGGAAAGATGAGGCATAATCTTTGGAGGAAAAGGTGACAAAGCAACAAAAATAATTTGGTCATCTACAAGAAGTAGAGAAACTAAAAGATCAATAAGCAACAATGACCATTCAAAAATTGAATATTGAAATTTCAATGTTATGATCCAATGCCTTGAGAATGATAAAAAATTAATGAATAATAGTCCACTTTGAGGGGGAAACATTCTTTTACAATATATTCAATGTACAAGATTTGATATGATGATCCGTATACTAGGTCTCCTTTTTATATAGGGTTCAATGAAGGGTTCTAGCCTACATACAAATATAACAATAGAAATGTAATAATTTAATATCTACGGAAATAATAAGGGGTTTTATATATAACATGGGGATTTATATAGGGATTAACATTCCCTTCCCATTAAAACAAGTGTTGTCCTCAACACTTGAATATCCACATGTGTTTCTGCATGAAGAAATCATATTCCTATGTCGCCTCTTCCATTGGTAGGTTCTTCCATTTGATGAGGTACTCTGTAATTGCTTGATTTCTTAGCTGCTTAATCCTTGTTTCAAGGATTGTTTCTTATTCTAGTATGATTTTCCCTTCTTCATTAATAGTCGGTAAAATAATTTGTATTGGGATCTTGTTTCCGATTACCTTCTTTAAGCAAGAAGCATGGAAGACTGTATGTACACGTGAATATGGAGACAACTCCAATTTGTAAGCCATACTTCCAATCCTTTGACAAACCTTATAGGGGCCATAATATTTGGGTTCTAATTTATTTTCCTTATTTTGTTTCTTTAGGGACATCTGTCTATACAATTTTATCCTCATAAATACCCATTCCCCCACTTCAAATTCCCTTTCACTATGATGTTGATCTACTTATTGTCTCATCCTACCTTGTGCCATAATCAAGTTGTCCTTCAATAGTTTGAGAAATTCTTTTTGGTTCCATGTGTGGTCCTCCACTGCTCGAACCTTCGTAATCCCTTTCAAGGGTTATGTGATGGATGGAGGATCATATTCATAAATTTCCATAAATGGGGACATTTTTATGAAGTGTGGAAGGATGTTTTGTACCACCATTCTTCCAAGCGAAACCATTTGACCCATTGTGTATGTTTATCAAATTCAAATAAATGAATATATACTTCTAGAAATTTTTTCACAGTCTCAGTTTTCCCATCGGATTGAGGATGGTAAGATGATTTGTGATCCAATTGATTACCCAAACAAGAAAATAATTCAGTCCAAAAATTTCTAGTGAAAATTGGATCTATGACACTTACAATAATCTTGGGTACTCTGTCTAGCTTTTGAACTATTTCCATGAATGTTGCGATTATTGTACTTTCTTTAGAAGGATGAGAAAGAGAGAAAAAATGGACATACTTTGTTAGTTGATCCAGTACTACCATGATGATAGTATTTTCTTCATATTTGAGTAAACCTGTAATAAACTCCATTAAAACTTCTTCCCAACATTGACTTCGTATAGCTTGTGGCTGTAGGAGACTTGGCATATTGATTGTCTATACCTTATTCTATTGGAATACCACACATTTAGACACAAAATTTTGAGAATTGATTTTAATAACTTCCTAGAAAAAATCCTTCTTAATCATGTGGTATGTTTTCAAGAATCCTAAATGTCCTCCTATAGGAGAAGTGTGCAATTCTAGAAGGACCTTCTATTTGAATTGGGAATTCTTACATAAATATACACGATCATGATACCATAGAAAATAATTATTCCATACAAAATTACCTAATGAACTGGGGTCCTATTGTAGTTGTTGAACGATCTTGCATACCTCTTGAGCTTGCTTCTTTCACCAAATCAGAGTGCAGAATAGAAATAACACATAGTGAACCTTTTGTTTCTTATTCTTTTTTTGAAAGGGCATCTACCACAAGATTATGTTTTCATTTTTTTGGGATAATTTCAAAGTCATAACATATCATCTTTCTAGCCCATTTTTGTTTCTCTTATGAAGATATTCATTTCTCCAATAATTATGTCAAACTGTCATGATTTGTTTTTACTTTGAAGTGTCTTCCTATTAGGTAAGGGCACCATTTTCATAGCTACATGTAGTATGGCCAACATTTATTTTTCATAAATGGGTTTGATTAAGTTTTTTCATTTAAGTTGGATATTTAAAAGGAAGGAGGCCTTCCTTCTCGCATTAAAACTGCACCAATGCCATGGGATGAGGCATCGCACTCCATAATAAATTCTTTGGTGAAGTCAAGTGTGGTGAGAATAAGAGTTGTACACATAGCCTCCTTATGTTTTTCAAAAGTTTTGGTTGCTACTCGAGTCCAAGAAAATGATTCCTTCTTTAATAATGTTGTTAGAGGAACTACTATTTGACCATAGTTATTGACAAACTTGCAGTAATATCCTATCAATCTTAAGAATCCTCTGAATCCTGAATGTCTGCCTATAGGAGAGTTGTGCAATTCTAGAAGGACCTTTTGTTTGAGTTGGGAATTCTTACATAAATATATGTGATCATGATACCATTGAAAATGATTCTTCCATACAAAATTCTCTAATGAACTAGGGTCCTCTAGTAGTTGTTGAATGATCTTTCATACCTCTTGATCTTGCTTCTTCCACCAAGTGAAATTGTGAAATAGAAATAATGCATAGTGAACTTTTTGTTTCATCTTATTTCCTCGAAAGGGCATCTACCACAACATTATGTTTTCACTTTTTGTGGATAATTTCAAAGTCACAACATATCATCTTTATAACCCATTTTTGTTTCTCTTCTGAAGATATTCATTGCTCCAAGAAGTACTTCAAAATATCATGATCTGTTTTTACTTTGAAGTGTCTTCCTATTATGTAAGGGCACCATTTTTGTAATTGCATGTAGTATGGCCAAAATTTATTTTTCATAAATGGGTTTGAGTTATTTTTTTCATTTAAGTTGGATACTTTAAAAGGAAAACAACCTTCCTTCTTGCATTAAAAATGCACCAATTCCATGGGATGAGGCATCACACTCCACAATAAATGATTTTGTGAAGTCAAGTGTGGCCAGGATAGGAGTTGTACACATAGCCTCGTTAGGTTTTTCAAAAGTTTTGGTTGCTACTTGAGTCAAAGAAAATTTTTGCTTCTTTTAGAATGTTGTTAGAGGTGTTGGTATTTGACCATAGTTCTTGACAAACTTGCAGCAATAGCCTATCAATCCTAAGAATCCTCTAAGTTTCTTCAAGGTTTTAGGAATTGGACATTCCCTCATAGATTTAATTTTGTTAGGGTCCAATTTTACACCTTCATGAGATAAAATATGACCCAAATATTTCAATTATTGAACCCCAAAGGCACACTTGGAAGGCTGTGCATAAATTTGTTGCTCTTCCAATAGTTTTAATATTGTTTCAACATGTTGTACATGAAGGTCATTATGAATTTTCCATTATGCCATTTGGACTTATGTATGCACCTTCATGTGTTCTAAAAGTTGTTTTGGGAATGTCTTCCTACCTCATTCTGATTAGATTATATCCCAAACAAAGATCCAACTTAGTAAAGAAAATTGCTCCATGTAATTCATATAATAATTCATCAATCATAGGAAAATAAAAMTTATCTTTGATGGTCATTTTGTTGAGTTGTCTATAATMTAAACAAATACAYCACAAACCATCCTTTTTTGTAACYATCACCAYTGGTCAAGAGAAAKAAATTTGTCTAAGTTGAATGATGTTGACCTCTAGTATTACTTGGATYATGCGCTCAATATCACTCATATGTGAATATGGATACATGTAGGGAYTGYTGTTAGMTGGTACATTTCYTGGTTGCAAATGAATAATATGGTCATGATMTCRAGYAGGTGGAAKACCCTTAGGAATTTCTCMAAATACYTTAGAATGATTAAAAATAACYATTTGGAGAWYTAATGGAGAATAGGATATAGATGTTTAAACATCTAGTGAGGACAATTGTGTAATTACACCATGGTGTCCCTTTTTGAGTAATTTTTTCATGCTATTAGAGCTTATCACCTTAGAGGGTTTCCCTTGGATACCTTTTAAGCTCAACATCCTTTCCATATAAGGAAAATCTCATGAAAATATATTGAAAATTAAGGGCCATTTTTCCTAAGGATTGTAACCATTGGACCCCTAATACAACATCATCACCACCCATTTGGATGTAAATCTTGGGACTATCCAATAAATACTCCCCTATATTGATCTTAATACTATGGAACTTTACAGAAAAATTTATGGTACCTCCATCTACGAACATTACTTGAAACTTTGGTGTTGGATATACAAAGAAATTGACATCTTTTGATAATTTGTAATTGATGAAGTTATTAATACTACTAGAATCAATCAACACTGTTACCGTTTAATTTTTTATGTATCCTTGTATCTTGAACGTTTGTGGAATATTGATGTTGACCAAAACATGACAAGATATTGTTGTAGTATCTTCTATAACTAGATCTTGTGATGGTTCCAATTCTTGATATTCTTCCGCTTCACAGTCTATGTAGAATAATTTCTTCTCACCACATTTATTGTTGATGTTTGTAGAATCAAACAAGTACTTTTGCACAAGTCAAAGTGTCTATATGTGTGTAAGTCATCCAAATCCTTCTACCTTAGTAATTTACTTTAATTAAAGGAATTATTAAAGTAAAGTGATTTTATAATTAGTTGAGTTTTATTTAATGAAATGTTAAATATATTAGCATTAGAAACTTAAACCTTATCCATTCATCTCAAGTCAAGAGAGATTTGATCTCAATCATCAATCACTTTGGAGATCAGGGTTAGATCATAACTGAAGATTATAAAATCAAGGTTATGGTGAAGGAAGAAAACACTTATATGACCATATCATAGAGAGAGAGCAAAGACAATTTTTTTTTCAAGGAGGCCTTGGATAGGTGGAGAAGGAATTTCATCTAGAGATTAGTACAGGTCAGGGAGAAGAGAGAATAGGGGTATTTGCAAGAATATCCGACATATCGAAGCCACAACTGTTGAACAAAGTTGTACGCACTTAAGAGGTCATTCAAGGCATGTATGTACACGAGATATAGTGCATGAAAGCATGTATGTATGCAGGTGATAGTGAGGATAGGAATGTACAAATTTTGAGTAGTGAGTGCACAAGATCGTACAACCAAAGAGGAATTTCTAGAGTTTGCAGACATTCTCTATAGTTTTCTGTATTTATGTGTGGGTCATTTTCCCAGTAAGGGATCCCTTGTAAGATTTGATATTATTCTAATGATAAGATGGTTTGAAGGGAAGAATATCTTTGTGTATTATGTATGAGATTTGGTTTCCAGTATTTCTTTTGCTTTTCTTCAGTTAATTGTTCTAGCAAGTGTATTTTGTTTTGTGAGCTACTAATTTGATTTACAACAAGGAAATCAATAGTAAAAATTTTACCTAGGTGTCAGTATTAGAAAGTTAACATGGTATCAGAGCATGATCAGTTCAACATGGTATCATATCTTTCACTCAGACAGAGAGCCAGATTTCATATTCACAGTAGTTTGTAGAAAATATATAAACCAACAATAACAAATCGAAGGATGGATTTCAAGGAAATAACCATACATCAAAAGAACTTGTATTTGCAGTTGTACTAGGATGTAAATGTGTATAAGGTTATTCAAGGTGCATGTGTACATGGGATACAATGTAGGAAAGCATGTACACATGTGGGATACAAAAATGAAAGGTGTGTACAAGTCCGTACAAGGGAAATTTAATTAGTAGGTTATTTCCACGACAAATTATCATATCTAAGGGATGGAAACAAAAAGTATGAGAGTTGAAGATAGATTGGATGGAGCATCCAAATTCCTATATTGGAAAGAAAGAGTTACTTTTCTTTTGAAGGAATATGATCTTTAGGATATTGTTGACAAAGTAGTTCCTCCACTGATAGATCCACAAGCTTTGGTAGCTCACTAGAAGAAGGAGAACAAATCCCAATGGGTAATATTGGATGTAGTAAAGGATCATTTGATTCCTCACTTATCCAATAAGAATATGGCCAAAGAGATGTTTAATTCCCTAGTAGGTTTATCCCAGAGAGAAAATTTGAATAGGGATACAATCTTAAGAAATAAACTCATATCAGTGTAGATGTCTAGTTCTGACAATATTTCCATCTAATTCATAAGGATCACTCACGTATGTGATCAACTTGAAACTATTTGGGAGAAAGTGTAAAACATAGAACTTGTAAATGTGGAACTGAATGGTTTCCCAAAGTTTTGGGAACCATTTTCCAATGGATTCCGTACTCGGGAGAAACTTCTAGATTGGAAGAGGATTTGGGATAATTGCATCTAGGAAGATACTTAGGAGGAGTATAAATCCAACAAGAAGGGAGATGAACATGGATAAGAGAAACCGAATTCAGTCAATCAATCCAAGAAGAGAAAAGGAAAAGGTTCCAAGGGTAACAGTGAAGGGATAACCTTAGAGCCAGGGAAGAAGGACTTGAGTAAAATCAAGTGCTTCACATGCCAGAAGTATGGTCACTATGCATGTCAGTGTCTAGAGAAGAAGAAGGGGAAATGGAAGACACAAACAATAACATCCACAAAGACATAGCTAGATGATTTTTCCACAAAGTTTGAGAAGGAATTTTCACTGGTCTCCTTCCTCTCTACCAACACCAACGTAAGGAGTGCTTGGTACTTGGACAATGATTCATATCATCATATGACAAACGAGAACTATTAAGTAGGATTATAGAGAAAGAATTAGGGACCCATGTGGAGCTTGGTGACAATGCCAAGTATCCAATGAAGGGGAAGGGAACTATCTTGTTTTATCTTGATTCAAGAGGTTTAATGGAGGCCTAGGACATGATTTATGTACCAAAACTAAAGAATAAATTGCTTGCAGTCTCAATTTTGGAGGATAAAGGTTTTTTTATCATGTTCAAGAAAGGGAAAGTAATGATACGTCTAGAGGGATCTATCCCTAACACAACAATCAACATTGGGCTGAGAGAGGGAAAGTTATACAAGTTGTATAGAAAACCTATCCATAGGTCCCAAGGGATCGTGGATGGACCAATGTCAGTGGAAAATAACAAGGAGTACTAGAAGGCTCCGAAGGGAGAACAAAGTTCATGGAGTCAAAATTCAGGTGGGGAGGAGGAGCAAGCCTCTTCTAGTTCTATAAGAATACCCAATTGGTATGAATTGACATTGAGAGATGCTCAAGAGAAGGTTAAGTATCCTAGGATCACATTAAGGGAAATAATGATGTTGATTAATTGGGTTGGTTGTCATTGATTTCAACCCTTGAAGAAAGTACGATAGCGAATTCTGGTAGCACAATGGTTTAGGTGATGGACCCAAGTTTGTTTGATGGATAATGGTATGTGTTTTGATATATTTGTAGGTAATACTATTCTATATGGATAGTACATGTCATTCCATTTTTGGTGGTATGTGGACTGTCACATAACTCCTCACGGTTAGAGAGTTATTGCCATGTGAAGTTGGAGAACCCTCATGAGTCATCTAGAAGCCTCAAAAGGTCAAAGTAGTCAAAGTGGTTGCAAAGAAGAAATTATTTAAATAATAAAGTGAAGTGATGAGTGTA
>JZKD02S2151590.1:62082-78111 GCA_000966675.3 Picea glauca | reverse complement strand
TTTAAGGTAAAATAATTTTATCCTATACAATTTGGGCGAATCATTTTTAAAATAGCGAATCTCGTTTTTGGAAAAAACATGGAAAATTAGCCCATGAGCGAAATTTAGCCCCTAAAATCATCCATGCTTCTAAATAGATGACCGAGATCTATCTCTTGGGAACCAACAGTTCAGATTTACCTCTCCTAGATCGATGATTGTGGTTGTTTCAGAATTTCGAACTTTGGAATTCTCAAATATCAAACTTTACTTCCCTTGAAATATAGGGGATTTTTCCACGCATCCTCTTGAATCGAACGGTGGGGAATTACTTTGAAAGATCCGACAATCGAAGTTTACTTCGGGTCCTTATCTAGAATCCATAGCTTCACGCCACCTGTTCTCCTGATCTGATGGTTCAGGTCTGCATTAGACGATCCGACGGTCGACATTTACTTCAGATCTCCATCTCTCTGAGCTTCAAGAGTTTCAACTCTCAACTAAAAACTCTCAGAGTAACTTCTTAGGATTCCATGATCCGTCACCACGTAGCGATATATTGTAAGCAGACACATGGCCCAATCAGGCGGGTGAAATGTGTCACGTCCTAACTGACATTTCAATCACCGCATGCTCAAAACTTACTGACACCTGGCACACATCCCATATGTCCACGTCATCCCCGGTGACGTCCGCAAGCCACGTCACTTTGAAAATTTTGGGGTCCACATCACCTCCTGGTGATGTCATCGTGCCTCACCACTTCAACTCTTCGGGGTCTCGGGACTTCGGTATTTTCCACGCTAACACACTTCCAATTCTCTCGAACTCTGATTTCCCAAACCGGCTAAATTGTCGCCATGTGCCTCCCTTATCGGATGATCTGTAACAACTGTGGACTTTGGGACTTCGAGACTTCGGGAATCTCAACCCTTAACTCTTTCCGAAAATGATTTTATCCGAGGATCGCGATCTACTGACACACGTCCCCCATAGATCGATGGATACGATTTCTTCGGGTCTTTAGACTTTGGAGAAATGAAATATCAACCCTTGTTTTCCCCTGAAGTGCATGGATTTTTTCCATGTGTCCTCTTGGATTGGATAGTTGCGATTCACTTCAGATCTCTGGGGTCCAAAAATCTCAATTCTCAACTTCTCCTCACTCACCTTTTCCCAGAGTGCTTTCACCCAAACCACACAATCGGTTGACGCGTGTCCTCCTATAAATCGATGATCTCTAGCTACTTATGCTCTTTGGAGGTTCGTCGCTCGAGTATTAACATGTCACATCACTACATGCCTTTCAATTTGCGGGGGCACGCATCGGTGGTTTGGAGTAACCCTCTTTTCGCCCCACAATTCTCCTGACGCTGACACATAACCCCTCGTTGAAACCATGGTTTGGATTGCAGGACCACCTTGAGGAATTATCTCCCATGCAACTTGATTCCCCATAATGCCTGTTGTCGGTTGATCTCTCTCTCCAATGGGATCTGACAGTTGTGACCTTAACCATTGCTTCCTTTTCATCGGGCAACCACTGTTCACCTGTCCTCTGATCCAATGATATTGAATCTCTCATGATCCTACAATGGAAATCGCTCCTGAATTCGAAGGGGGCAGTCACAATCCTTCGAACCCTTTACAATGGGTCTCTGATGATCTAACTCCTACATAGATTCTGCAATGCCATTCCTCCTGAGATTTTCAACTTCACGATCATAGTTCGATCTCGAACATGAGACTCTAACCAACAAACCCGGCCCATATCGACCTGGTGTTTCAACCAGAATCTCTGATACCAATCTGTAACCTCCCCAGCCTCCCACAGGTCAGGCTGTGCTACCTTCAATCCCACCCTTGGACTTCATACTCTTACCGGTACCTTCTTTCTTTAATAAGGATGCATAGGATAAAACGTTTAACGACATGCACAACAATATTCAGCAAGCATGCATAATCTAAGATTTAGTTAAATGATAATTAAAATACACAACAGAATACATTCATAAACAGATAATAATATCACAACAGAGAGCACTTATCTTTATAAAATGGCAACACCAACTGGTTGTAGACCAAGGACGTTCCACCCAACTGTAGACACTACTGTGCCAAATCTCAACAGTAGTGTCATCCCCAAGCTAGGGCTATGAATCCATAAGGATGGTTCCAGAGTGTTACTTGGGTTCCCAAACTAGTCATCTCTCAAGCTCTCACAGGTTTCCCAGCACCCACAGCAATCCAATTACCCAGCTCTCTTCTACCTAGCTTGCACCACCCAAGAGAATGGACATCCACCCTTCTCTGCCACGCGGTCCCTTCAGCATTCCTTCTCCTTCCAAGGCTCAACCACAGCTGGTCCAGAGTCTCAATGCTGGAACTTTCAGGACTCGCAACTATGAGAAAAACAGGGTGCAGGCCAACGCATCTCAAACATGCAAGCCTCAAGTCATGATTGGATTGCACCAGCGACCACTACGGCCAACTATCATGTGGCTAATATTTAGCATTTCCTTTCCCTTTACCAAGCCAAGATGCAGGTGAGGGTGAATCAATGAATGGGTAAGTGGGTACATGAAAATGTATGAGGGAAAGAATGGTACGAATGAAGAAGTCAAGGAGTGAACGAACCAACAACCAACCCCACAATCAGACCAAGGATGGGTTTAAGTATTTTTCGTGGGGAATCAATAACCTCTTGGCCTTCCCCAAGAAGCTCACGTAACCAATACCCTCCCTTAGACAAAAAGGGTAATTAAAATAGGAAATAAACATTTATCCCCTCAAGCCCCCTCTCTTGTGGAATCATAGCCCCCTATAACTCTAGTCCTTGTTCGTCTAGCAGCCAGCGATGTAGTTATTAATAATAATGATCAAAAACATTACATGTCTTGGGCATACTGGCCCTTTAATAATTCTTTGGGAACTCATGCCTCTCAGCATTGTAACAATACATTATTTAAAATGGGGGTCCAAAACCCGGGGTGTTACAATTGGGAATTGAGAAAATCTAAAGACTAAAGGACCCAGGAACCAAAGAAACTAGTTATAGTAGTAAGGTTGTATGAACAAGAAATTTTATAGAAAAATAAAAGTTGCAATATGATTGCAACATGTGTGACAATAACATCTGATATGAAAAGATATTGAAAAGGACTACAAGTTTGAAAAGGGAATTCATGTTTGGAAAATATTACAGATGGCAGACTATTATAAGGTGATGAAAAGAAAACATTTCAACATAATAAAAGACTGATGGATGAAGTCCATTGGGGAAATGTGGCACAATGCTAGTTGGTGAAGGTCATCAAAGGAACAATCAGAAATGTTGAATGAAGAGGTTCCTCTAGAAAGTGAAACAAGATGCAGATTTGTCGATAAACATGGACAACATTGCAATCATGATTATGAGGGGGAATCTATCAACCCATCTCTTGCTACTTCCTTTAAATTTTGAAAATCTCTATTATATGTTGATAGTTTAGAACATAAAGCATGATATAAAATCAAGAGATAAGTGGATAGATAGCTAGAATGAATATGCATCGATAGGAATGTGGATGGTAAAATATATATATGCTTGAATGCATATGGAAATGATGAGAATACATCTAGGATTGTAATACCACGGTTTTGAGTCCTCTGATTAATAATGTATTTTGTTATTTGATGAAAGGCTAGAGTGTATGTAAAGTTGAAAAGGGCGAAGAGCATAGTAATTTAATACTATGAATATTAATAATAAAATAAATCATTGGTTGCAAGACAAACAAGGGCAGAGTAATAGGGGCTATGATTCCACGAGAGAGGGAGATAAGGGGCTAAGCCTTTTATTACTTTTTATTTTACCCATCCTTGTTTTAGTGGGAAAAAGGGGGGGTTATGTGAGATTCTTGGGGAGGCCATGTTATACCTTGGATGTTACTATTTAAAACTTGTTTTTGGGTTGTTTGGAGGCTACTGTATGGAAACATTGTTGGACATTCTTCGCTAATTCATTTTTGTTCTTCAATCTTTCATGCTTTTTCATTCTTGGTCAGGGTTTGGGCATGAAAAATGAATTGTTGGAAGTAGTGAGCCATGGATGGTTGACTGTAGGAACTATTGATATTCTAGCAAGGAATTGATTCATGTGTGCATGAGATTGGCGACAATTGTGAAAATATTATCTACATATGAGAATCTTTGGAGTTTCCAGCATTGATATTTCATAACCAATAGCACCAGAGCCCTAGAAAGAGGTGGAACATCCTGAGGGACTACATTGTAGAGAAGGGGGTTCATCTCTTTGGGTTGTGTAGGATGAAGGGGGAAGAGAGATGGAAAACTGGGATTGTTGTGTAGTTGAGAAACTATGAGAGTTGATTGTTGACTTATTTGGGAAAATGAGAGTAAGCATAAGAATCATCCTTGTGGATTCATAGCCTTGGCTCAAGGGTGGCCTATTGCAGAGATTTTATGTGAAATATATCCTATGGTTGTGTGGAACGTCCGATGTCTACAACCAATTGGTGGATTAATTATTTAAAAGATAAGTCCTCATTGTGTTTCCCTGTAATTTATATTCTGATGTGTAATTTATCTCTGTGATATTTTTATAACATGCTTGTTGTTGATTAATTGATGTGCATGGCATGTTTAATGTGTCTCTTACATTCATGCATGTTTTGTATTAATTATATGTGTATTTATCATGTTCTTTATTCATAAGAATGGTATCACAAATTTAATTTTTTTCCAAGAAGGCGAATTTAGAGGTAAACAGATAGTCGGTACATGACAAATTGGTAGCAGGTCTTATTTCTCATCATATCAATAGTAGCATGAATCCAATTGGAGGTTGGGGTATGTTACAAGTATGTATATAGACTAAAAATAGTGTGTTTCTATTTATGAAATAAAATGTTATGATAGCCATTTTTTGTTAGAAATGATCATGTAACTAGGAAAGGTTGATAGCCTGGATGTAGATGTTGATGAAGCTACTACATATGGCCTTATGAAGATAAGCATAGGGATGATGAGGTGTTAATCAAGAGGTTGGTGATAGAAGTAAGTGAACCTCCCCGAGATACCAATTAATCTGGAAACATCCAATCAATTGATGACATCCATGCGGGTATGGTTTTTATATGATCAAATACTGAAGAGAATTTAAGTAAGGATTCCCTCAGCCAAGGTTTGATATTTGGAAATGATATGAAGGCATGAATCACTAGAAAATAAAAGGAGTGATTTTTCCATTCTCTAGGTAATGCTATGGTTACCTAGTGATTTCATATTGCATGGAATGGCACATCTAGCAAGTGTGCAAGAGTGATCCTCTTGATGTTGGGTGCCATATGTAAGAGGGCATCATACTAATAATTATGCCTATGGATTTGTCTTGTGAACGACTATGAATTTTCTTAAATTAGACTAAATTTAAGTATAAGATAGGTTTTCATGACTAAGGAGGAAAATATGCAAGTTGTGCACATGCACACATGCATGTCAAAATATAGATGTACATGCTCGAAATCATTATTTAAATGTATTGTCTTAAAGCATCCTTGTAACATCAATTGAAACAATTTATGTGGATGGAAATCAAGAATTTCAAGGAAGGGAAGGTCCTCTAAAGGAATCTTACTACTTAATGGGAATGGATGATCCTATTGGGAAACTTGAACCAAACCAAGTCTTTATTACGTGGATCAAGGGGCAATATCTGGCAATGTGTTGGTGTATAAGAATATTGGATTACATGCATGTGTGTGTAAGGATAAATGAAAACTGTACTCTAAGTGGAGAGACATCGAGTTGGACTTGACTAGAATTTCTTGAGGGAATGGAGTATCCAAACCCAGAAAGGGGTAGATAACATAAGTGTATGTAGAGAAATGGGGGCGGGGGGGGGGATGGGATTTTCTCACCCTGAAACTCTATTTCTCTTGAAGAATGAAGTGATTAGAACAACAAATCTACTTTGCAAAAAATAAATAAGCATAGTCACTTGAATGAGAATATCATGGCTAATGATGTGTTATGAAAATGGCAGACATGCCATGGAGTATAATTGCTATGGTGAAAATCTTAGTCTTAGCAAAGGAATTAGAAGGGAGAATCCATTAACTCCTCTCTTGATATTTATTATAATATTTCTCTAGGATGAGAAGTTTGATCTATGTGAATAGTTAAGATTTGAGAATGCAATAATTACAAGCACATAAAATAGTTAAAAATCATTTGCACCAATAAACACATTGAGAAATGATTTCTAGAGTGCCTACATATATGCTAAGGAATAATCTGATAATGTTTGTTGATTTTAAAAGGTGTTGTAGCATGTGCATTATGTCTGGCATGGAAGCTAACGTGATGTATATTGTGACTATGTGAAGGAATAGTTGGAGATGTTGATGATATAGTTACCTATGGTGTATAAACCCATACAGAGGAATATATATGAGATGATGTTTGATTAAAGGTTGATAAAGGAATCGTGTGAGTTCCCAGGAAGAATCAACTAGTTAGGTAACATCAAGAATGATGGTTGCAACCATGTAGGTATGAGGTTGGTCATGTCAGAATAATAGGAAATATAAAAGGAATTGGGTAAGAATTCATTCAAGTATAGTTTATATCCCTAATGATATGATTCATGATTGAATACATATATGGCATTGATACCCTGATGGGGTATGACAGAGGGAGGAACATATGGTACATGGAGACATATAGAATCCTTGCAATACAATCATGAAGCAGCATGTCATAACTAAGTTCACTGAATGGATGAATGAGTAACTATGCCCAATACATGAATTATATGGTATGCATTGAGTGAATGCATGGATTGTGTGATAATGGATTTCAACAAACCTAGCCATGTGTTGGCCCTTGGTTAAGGAAGAAAGCGAAGATTCAAAAAGAAAGATGAAGTAGGAACTCCGCGGAAGGCACAGTGACTGAGAATGGGTCGAAGTGGTCGAAGAAGAAGAAAAGAAGGAGTGAAGTAAGGGAAAATGAGTCGTTGAACGAGAAGATCGAGGAAGACAAATTAGCAAGGAAGATGGATCGTGGAAAAATCATCAAGTGGAAAAAGACACCAAGGGATGCTTTGGAGCACCGTGCGGGAAATAGAGAAAAATCCCTGAAAACGTGGGTCAAGTTGACCTAGGGTTTTAGACACCTAGGGTTTTGGGATCTAGGGTTTTGACACCTAGACATTTGTCATGTAATGTATAAATAAAGGTCTAGAGGACCTGGGATGGGTGGGTTCTGAGTTTGTCATTGTGGGTTAAGGGAGTGATTATTATTGATCACATGAGAGAAGCATTGTGTTGTGAGAATATTGCCATATTGTAATATATTCAGTTGGGTGCGAAGATCAACCTTGTAGTTGGGTGTGCAGGAGGGGAGAGAAGAAGGGAAAGAGAGAGAGATCTGCAAGCTAAGTGCGCAGATAGAACTATATGTTTTCATATAATATATCAAGAAACATATTTATGTGGACGTAGCCCTAGGGAGAGGGTGAACCACATATATCTTGTTGTTATGTGTGATTGATGTTGTGTTCTTTGCCTTATGTTATTTTGTCATTGCATTATTGTGTTAGATCTGAGATATAGTTGTGTGAAGTAGACTTAAGTTGGTACAGGAATAACTAGATATTTGTGTGTTGTTCTCTTGAATCCACTTGCATTTCCTCTAGTTGTAGACATTTATGTCCTACAACCCCCTATTGCTACTCCAAGTGAGATTTCATCTTCTCCGTAGGTGTTGCCGAAAGGGCCAGTAGTTAGGGCTTGTTGGTGCACTGTTAGAGTTGAACCCTGGGTCTGCCCTTGTGCCAACACCATGTGTGAAACCATATGGATGAGGGATACAGAAAGGCTATAACACCCAAAAAGTGTCCAATGGTCTCCCTTGTTGAATTGGGTCATGGATTGTAACCTACTTACCAACACTAAACAACACCGATAATAAGGACAAGATTCTTGAGGGAATGTGTGGTAGAGAAGGGGTATGTGCCTTGTGTTATGTTGGGCTAATTTTTAAGGTGTTTAGAGGGTCGATCAAGTGTTAGGGAGGTGGATAGATGATGTGTCGAGGTGTTGTACTGACCTTCCAAATTAACTAGGATGGAATACATGATATAGAGGTGTGGTATTATGAGAATCAATGTCAGGATGCATTTTTTGCATGTGGCCATTGGAATTGGCAAAATAGTTCTTGCTATCATAGGATTTGTACTTGTGTAAAGGAACCTCCACGAGACCCCAATCTTGTGTAACAATGGAAAAATATACCATTGAAACCTAAGTAGATACTTCCCTTATTTTAGTGATCGAAATAGGCCCACCACATGGGAGGCTTCCCTAGTGACCCCAAGGGATCAAATAGCAAGATTATCCAAGCCTACAACCCCCTATATTGGTCACCTGATGGTTAGGTCTAGGTCTAGGAGAGGAAATGAGAGGTAATGAGGTAATTGTTGTACCTATACGAGACAAAAACAAATTGCAGCATAATATAGACAATTACCAAGCTATGAAATGCAATAATGACCTCTTATACACTAGATAATCAATAAATATGATGGTTGTTGCAAATTACAGCAGTAAACTAGTTGTACAATAGCAATTAATATTTTTCAACAACAACAAATAAAAGCACTCAGAACTATATAAATTTAGCATGAAAATTAATCCTTCGAAAAGTACAACATTATCCAAAACTTTATGAGTGACTTAGGCCACTTTTTCAACTCTGTATGCAACAAAGTAAATTGAATTTCAATGGTTGTAGAAAAATTGTGTAACAACAACAATAAATGATGATTTTTTTCTAGAGTTAGGGTTAGGAAAGTTAGTAGGATGTTTTAGAGAGAGAGAGAGAATATCAATTTTAAATGTTACTTTCACCACAAGAAAAACTCTAGACTAGTGTCGTTGTCCTCTAGGGTTCATGGAGTCAAACATGAATAAACATGAACATTGAACTAGATGAAATGAGAAGCATTAGGTCTAAACCCTAAGGTGCAAACACTCTTGGGCCTTAGGACTAGACCTTCAAGAAAATGGTTCCTAGGGTGAAAACACTCTTGGGTCCTAGGTGTCATTTTCCTTCTTTTTTTTTCACTTAGGTCGAGGATCCAAGACTAAGGTTAAAACCCTAAGGTGAAAGAACTTTTGGGCCTTGGGTTATTAACCCTAAAAAAGAATGCTTTCACAAATCTTGGACAAAAAATTTTGTGAAGGAGAGAAGAACGTATGTCTCCTTCCTAGGGTTTCAACAAGATGAAGAAACTTGCAACAATATAGTAATTATCACCTTAAACATTAGAAAAAGACATAAAATTTCATAAATTAATTACCTATTTAAGTTGTTGGACCATCCAAAACCCTAGCTGAAGAAATAAACCATCCAAGGGAGCAAACACATCCATAAAAATCCTTCTCCAAAGTAAATCATGAGTTTAAGAGACCAAGAGAGAGAAAATATCGAACCTTTTAGATTTTCCCTCCCACAACTATGAGAGGAAATAATGATTAAAATGAATGGAGTGCTAGACTTTTTTATAATGAAAACCCTATCACTCCAAAATTCACAATATGAAAAGTCATGTCTCTTCAAGTGGGGTCGACCCCTCAAATTTTCCTTTACAAATGTTAAACATGAAAAATAAATACAAAAAAGGCCTCTTGTGTGGTGACGTCATGCCCTTGATGGGATAGGAGGGACTCTCCAAGGCCACATGTCATCATTTGAGGTGTTGTGGTGGTGGAAGAATGATACATCCATCTCAAAATCACCATTAACATCCAAATGGAAGCATACCACATAATCATCCATCAAACCCTAACATGATGTCATCCTCTAAATTCCCAGCATCCAAGGTAGAGGATGTCTTCCCTGGTGGTATCATGGCTTGGAATGGGGGTGGCATACTGTAGGAAGGAACTCTACAGTAAGGCCTAAAGTTGGGACGAAAGGCGTCCTCCCTCAGTCAGTCGGTGTTGGAAAATTTTCGTATTAGATAAGTGTTTAACTTAGCCTGTCAAAAATTGAATATGAATGATATGTGCATGTAAATGTATAATACTATGGGAAATGTAAATGCTTACAAATGATTTTACAAAATCTCTGAGAATTTTGTTATGTTACTATGGAATCAAAATTATGTGTCAATTGTGAAACTGAAAAAGTGTAGACTAGTGTATCCCCGTAAACCCTGAGTTGTTAGAGGAAAGTTTGTAGGACATGGTTAAAATCATCACTTAGCTAATGATGGGATGACTTGTAACTTGGAGAAATCCTTTGTGAGGAAGGGAGGACCCTAAACCCCGAGAGAAGCTCCAATGTTTTGAAGAGATCTTGTAAGATATATAAGGCCTTACGTGTTCATGAGGCTAAGAGACCAGCTATGGAAGCATAATACTAGTAGACCTTAGAATACCGGGATAGAGCCCGATAGAACTCAGAAAAATGACTAAGTCCCAACCTATGGGATAACTAATTAAGGAACAGTGAGATGAGTCAGAAGAAATTATGACCATCGATGGGGTGGGATGAGTGAATCTCAACCCTTTGTCGACAAAGGTCTATCCTCGGGAATGATCGAGATCCAGAACTTGAAAAAGTTATGCGACGACGATAAAGATCGGAGATAGAATGACACTTTTCGATCTAGTCAAGATTACAAGGGGATATCTACGCCATCGATGCTACATGTGTCATCGTCAGTGATTTAAAGTGGGAAGGGAAATTTTCACCAAGGAAGTGTCAACGATGTAGTGGCATAAGGATTGATGAGAAACGTTGATGTTTGCTTGAAATAAGCATATCCTCCATCGTCGGTCTCTAGAATATCACACTTAGGCTATGAAATAGGGTGAGGATGTCACGATGACGCGGTCTGCCTACTCGACAACCCACGTGTAAAAGTGGTAACAGGTGTTGCTAGAATATTGGTTAATGGGACTAATGTGGGTCCCATTGGGAGAGGAGGTTCTTTGAAACTTTGTTTCAGTGGAGGTCATCATATCTACGGGCCAGTGCGTCTGGACCGTTGATGCCTGAGGCATCATTGTCAAAAGAAAGGGGATGGTGAGTTAAATTTCGTCTATAGAGTGTCAACGATGAAATAGGTTGATATCGTTGAAAACCATCGATCTCATCGGGGATGTGTCACATACCCACTACGGTTTAATAGATTTTTCTCCTTTTTCTCCTTTTTCTCCTTTTTCTCAAGGGATAGAATCCCCAAGTTCCTACGAGGTCCTAGCACAAGCTATCTCTTCCTGTCGAAACCTTCACTAAACCAATCCACCAGTTCTTTCATTGAAAACACGCCGTGTACAACTCAAGCACCAAGCACGGGCTTCACCTCCATGTGATCATCGATTATGACCTCAGGCCAAGCCAAGAGGCACCTTTGGAAATTCGCGACTAAGCGATGCCCAAGATTCAAGTCATTCGACTCTTCAAACCCCGAAACCCAAAATCATACCTTCGTTGAGATCAACGGCTGCGAATCTCCCCCTGATCCGATAGTCCTGGTCGTATCGGGATTTTGGTAACCGGGAGTTCGAAATGCAAGAGAGTCGAGTATTTCGACTCTTCGAACCCCGAAACCCAAAATCCGATACACAATTTCTTGTACGAGATCCGACGATCCAGATCTCTTCAAAGTTTCGTGAACCGAGAGTTCACGATGCAACGACTCCAGAACTCCTGTCACTCAAATCCCCGAATTCCGATATGGAAATTCATGTAGGAGATCAATGAACCTCGTTGATCTAGATCTGACGGTCACTATCCCTCCTGAGCTTAAGGGCATTGAAGGACACTCGGCCTTAACCCCCTTGCTATCCTACGAGATTCAATGGCTTACGAGGTTTCAGAGCTTCCCCCGAACTCTGACCGCTCACCATACATCTCCTCCGATGGACGTTCTAGATCCTCCCGGATTTTCATGAACCAAGATTTCGCAACTTACGAAGATGAGGGTTCTTCCCCTTTGGTCTCCCGGGTGCCAAAACCTATTCACACTAAGCTGATTCGGAGTTTCGCATACCGGGACTTTGCGACCTGCGACGACGAAGGGTCTTGCCCTTTGGATTCCCGGGTGTCGAAACGCCGAAATGTCGAAATGTCGAAACCTATTCATACTAAGATAATTCAGAGTTTCACATACCAGGACTTTGCAACTTGCGATGATGAAGGGTCTTGCCCTTTGGTTTCCCGGGTGCTGAAACGTCGAAATGTTGAAACCTATTCACACTAAGATAATTCGGAGTTTCGTATACCGGGACTTCGCGACTTGCGACGACAAAGATTCTTTCCCTTTCGTTTCCCAAGTGCCGAAATGACGAAATGATGAAATGCCGAAACCTATTCACACTAAGCTAATTCGGAGTTTCGAATATCGGGACTTCGTGACTTGCGACGACGAGGGTTCTTCCCCTTTGGTCTCCCAAGTGCCAAAACGCCGAAATGTCTATGAATAGGTCCGGATACTCCAGGACTTTCAAGACGTTGCCAAGTCCACCCTCCTGCCTATGCGAAGTTTAAGGTCGACGGGCAATAGAGCTCCGATAGATCTTTCAGAGGGTTCTTGGGTAAATTATCCCTAGGCTTGGTGACCTGAGTAAAAGTCTTCCTAATTCACCGAGCTATAAATTTGGTGGTAAGGGTAAATTAAACTCATGGGTTTACTATCATAGTAGTCCTTTCAAGGAACTCACTCTGACTCTGGAGTGTGAGGAAGCTTCTCGAGAGAAGTTCCTTCTAGAAATTAAACCAGGTCATCGTGTGAGCCAAGTAGATAGGACAATTCTCAAGGGAACGGGCTCGTATTATGAACCTACTCATTCCATACATAGACCGATTATGGTCATATAAGTATAAGCATGTATCCCATGTCTCCAAATCAAAACACAGGAAAACACTTCCATACAGAAACCATTTATGAGCATATAAACATAAGCATGCATTCGATTCAAAAATACAAGACATAACACTTATCAGAAAACACCAGGTGTGACGCGACTGCTGAGAGGGGTGCTCGTTTCCACCCAACCGTAGGCTCAATGACTCCAAACGGATTTACCACTAGCCACCCCTGAGCAAGACCATGATGCTTGAGGTTCAATTTTCTACTTCCAGTTAAACGGAAGTCAAGGATGAAGGTTACTCTCCTTCTACTCTATCTAGAACTCCCTGTGTTTCCAGAGTTTCTCCATTTCTTCCCCGCGATCCCTGTCACGTGCGTTTTCTCTTTTCTCTCTTACCACACTTCCTCTCTTGCCATTTCTCTGCAAGATTGTGTGTGGCATGAATTTCCCCATCCGCGGTCAAGTCAGGGAGATATTACGGATGGACGGTTCACCCCCATCCCCTCATTAACTCTTGAGGAGCCTCCCCACCTACCAATCTAACGGGAAATCCATTTCGGGTTCAGAGAGTTTCTTTGGTCTTTGAGAAAGTAAGACCAGTACGATATTGGCTCGGTGGAAGTTAACGCAACCATTCCAAAACCCTTCCACCACCTCGCATTATCCATCGTGGTATATTTTAGCACATCCCCCTCCCAGCAGCCATGCAACGCATATTCATAACATAATTTACATTCATCGACCTTTCATAAAAAGGTCTGTCAAATCAAACATTCACGTCTTTGAGTTTGCCATAGTTCTTGGCCAATATAGTTATTTTTACAGACTGGGGGAAACAAGGTGTTACAATTCCCTCCCCCTTAAAGGAACATCGTCCTCGATGTTCTATCTATCAATATGATGTGTATGTACAGAAGTAAACAAAATCGGATATGTATGTTTCATGGCATCTTCCATTTCCCAGGTAGCCTCATCTGGGCCAAAATGTTTCCACTACACCTTGACCTGTGCAATGGTTCGGTTCCTAAGTGGGGTTTCCTTTCTATCCAGTATGCATTGAGGTTCTGGTAGGAATTCCCCCATCGATTCCACCTGGATCACAGACCATTCAATTATATGATTAGAATCATGTACATATTTCTTCAATAATGAAACATGGAAAACATTATGTGCTTTTACTATGGGAGGAAGTGCTAGCCTATAGGCTACAGGTCCCACTCTATATAGAACTTCAACAGGTCCGCAATACCGAGGTGCCAATTTGGCACAAGCGCCCATCCTCGGGGAACTCTTCCTGGGCCTAACTCTGAGATATACGTGGTCTCCCGTCTTGAACTCTCTTGGAGTTCTCTTTCGGTCGGCGTAACTTTTCTATATGTTCTGAGCGACCTTCAGATTTTGTTTTATCTGAATCACTTGTTGTTCCATTTCTTTTAGCATGTCGGGTCCAATAGTAATTTTGTTTACGGTATTACTCCAACTGACTGGAGTGTTGCAAGGTCTACCGTAGAGGACTTCGAAAGGACTCGTCTTCAGGCATTCTTGGTAGTCGTTGTTGTAGGCGAATTCCACCAGTGGCAGGTAATCTTCCCACTTCTTGGCTTGATGCATTACATGCATTCTCAGCATGTATTCCAATATTTGGTTCACTCTTTTCATCTGTCCATTGGTTTGAGGATGATAGGTTGTGCTAAACAGTAATTTGGTCTCCAGACCAACCATCAAGGATTTCCAAAAGTTGGAAGTAAATTTCGTGTCTCTGTCAGACACGATCCCTTTAGGCATACCATGTAGTCTGAATATCTCCTTCATGAATATGTTGACGATGTATATTGCCTTTCAAGTCGATTTGACGGGGATAAAATGGGTAGACTTGCTCAATTTATCCACCACTACCATGATGGCATCATTATGTTTGGTCGATGTTGGTAATCCGGTGATGAAGCCCATGAAAATGGTTTCCCACTTCCATTCTGGGATTGGTAGAGGTTGTAATAATCATGTTGGGTATCGGTGTTTTTCTTTAACCTGTTGGCATTCTAGGCACTTAGCTAAATAGTTAGCTATGTCTTTCTTTAACCCAGGCCAATAAAATTGTTTCCTAGTGGCCGAGATCATCTTTTGATATCCCGGGTGACCAGTATATGGTATTTTATGTGGTTCATCCATTATGAACCTCTTCAAGTCGTCGCAATCTAGAATATGCAATCTGTTTCTGTAAGTTAGCAGACCTCCATCTATCAACTAGTAGCCTTCATACTTTATTCCTGTGGGTTCTTTCTCCAGGGATGAGGTCACGATCTGGAAGAATGTGTCTGTTTCTTGTGCATTCCTAACTCTTTCTTTGACATTCGTCTCGCAGGTGCTCACCATATCCAGGTGAATTGTTTTCATACTTCTGCTAAGGGCATCGGCCACCTTATTTTCCTTTCCTTTAACATGTTTGATTTCAAAATCAAACTCACTAAGGAGGGTCATCCACCTAGCTTTTCTGGCATTGAGCTTTGGTTAGTCAAATAGATATCGCAACCCACAGTGGTCTATCATAAGTACAAATTTCCTTCCCAGAAGGTAATGTCTCCACATTTTTAAGGCGTGCACTATGGCGGCCAGCTCTATATCATGGGTCACATAGTTGACTTCTTTCTCATTCAATTTTTGGGATTCATAGCAGACTACACTTCCTCCTTGCATAAGGACTCCTCTGAGCCCTTCCTTATAGGCATATGTGCACACGAGGAAGTCGTTTCTGGGATAAGCAATCTTCAGCATGGTTGCATGGGTCAGAAGGTGTTTTAGAGATTGAAATATTTCTTCACATTCTTGTGTCCACGTGAATTTAGCTCCCTTCTTCTGAAGGGTAGTGATTGGACAACCAATCTTGGAGAATCCTTTTATAAATCTCCTATAGTATCCTGCTAAGCCCATAAAGGATCTGATATCCGGAACGTCCTTTGGGGTAGGCCATTCCATGATAGACCTGATCTTGTTAGGATCTATTGCTACTCCCTCTTCAGATATGACATGGCCCAAGTAATGTATTTACTTCTAGAAAAAGTCACACTTGCTAAATTTGGCATAGAGTTGATGTTCTCTTAGCACTTGAAGCACAAGTCTAAGATGTTCCTCATGTTCCTCTCTATTCTTGGAGTAAATTAAT
>JZKD02S2151590.1:40094-62072 GCA_000966675.3 Picea glauca | reverse complement strand
CGTGTTTATGTGGCTATAATTTACACTTATCAACAGCCTTAGGGGCTATATAACTCAAATTTGAACCAGGTTCAATTAGAATAGACACTAGATGGTTGGTGATCATACCTTCCATATCCACCACTGAAGCTTGGTGGTCGGCTTGTTTATTATCCATGGTTGCATAAATTTGTGGAATACTCCTGGCCACGTCATTGACGGTGGTAGCTTCTTGAATGTTGTAAATTCTCGGACTATTTTGTTGTCAGTGCGGGCAATCCCTCAGTAGATGTTCTTCTCCACAACCCCAACATTTTAAGGGTTATTTCTTCAGGTTATCAATCTTTCCTGGGGTAGATCCAAAAGGTTTATTTCTGCTCTGGGAGGGGAAATTCTGCTGGTGTACACTTCGGGTTGGGAAGCTCATCCTTGAGTCATTTTTATAGTTTTTAAATCTTGGGGATTTAAACCCCTTTTTTCTGGAACCCCGAACTATTCTTCAGCTTCCAGCCTTCATGAGGTTCTATCCAATGCCCAAGTTGTTCATAACAATATCTTGCCTTTCGGATAGTATCTTCTAGGGTCTTTGGCTCGTCAAACTCAATCCTGTTCTGATAGTCCTTAGGTAGTCCACTGATGAATCGTTGCACCTTTTCCTTTTCTTCTTTTACATAGGGTACGTACCTCAGCAATTCAAGGAATCTGCTGACATATTCCTCTATGGTGCGTTGCCCCAGCTTGATTTCATAGAATTCTTTAGTCTTTTCGTCGAAATACTTTTCTAACAAATACTTCTTCCTGAAGTATTTCTCAAACCGTTCCCAAGATAGGTCTTCTTCGTGAATCCCTTTTACGTTCCTAAGGTCTTCCCACCAAATGGAAGCCTTCCCATTCAGGTTGAAAGTGGCTACTTGAGCCTTCAAATTTTTCGAGAAGTCGTGGACTCTGAAATACTTCTTCAGTCCAAGCAGACAGGCCTCCGGTTCCTCTCCCTTCTTTATTTCACCGTCGAAAGAGGGTGTTTTGGCCTTCTTGAATTCTTCGAGATTATGATTTTTGGAATGATTTCACTTCTTCCGTTTTCTTCGGGAGTAAGAACTAGTTCTGCTACTAGAAGATCCCTCTGATTCGCTAGTTTCCTTTCCAGAGGAATCATCCGATGCTTGTCCCTTATCTTTGGGGTGGACCTTTCTCGAGGTGCTCTTCCCAGTGTGGCCACTTAAAATACCATGTTTCTGTATCTCAGGGGGACTTCGACTTTTCTTTGTCTGTCATTGGTCTGCGTGATTAGTGTCAGGTCCATGCTGCAATTGTCTTTGTATGTCGGATAAGCTCTGCAGCAAGACTGCATTAATCTCTGTTTGCTTTTCTTGCTCTTTTATCAACCTCTCATTGTCGTCCTTGCAGCTCTGTAGTTCGACCATGAGGCTCCTCACAGTTGCAGCTAGATCTGGAGGGGTCTCCACCGCTCTCCTTTCGTCAGACTCTTCGTCTCTATTGTGGGAGCCACCCCCCACTTCGTGGTGCATCACCATTCTATGCGTTTGCAATTTTCCGCGGTTGTTCGTCTGCTTGTCGTACAAGAAAAACACTTTTTGTTAGTCAACATAATATTCATTCACAATCATCACATAATTCATATCTTTCAAATGCATACACACAATAGAACTTTTTTTTTTTTTTTTTCATTCTTAACTTCGCCTTTTGATAAAGGGGGTTAGGATAGAGAGTTACTCCTTTTAAGAGTACTTCGGATGGAGTTTCTGCACAACTCATCCATGAGCCCAAGCAGGCCAAGTATTGTAACCATGCTCTGATACCAATTTGTCACATACCCACTACGGCTTAATAGATTTTTCTCCTTTTTCTCCTTTTTCTCGAGGGACAGAATCCCTAAGTTCCTACGAGGTCCTAACACAGGCTAGCTCTTCCTGTTGGAACCTTCACTAAACCAATCCACTGGTTCTTTCATTGAAAACCCGTCGTGTACAACTCAAGCACCAAGCACGGGCTTCACCTCCATGTGATCATCGGTTATGACCCCGGGCCAAGCCAAGAGATGCCTTTCGCAATTCGTGACTCAGCGATGCCTGAGAGTCGAGTCCTTCAACTCTTCAAACCCCGAAACCTGAAATCATACCTTCGTTGATATCGATGGTTGTGAATCTCCCCCTGATTTGACGGTCCTAGCCGTATCGGGATTTCGGTAACCGAGAGTTCGAAATGCAAGAGAGTCGAGTATTTCGACTCTTCGAACCTCGAAACCTGAAATCTGATACGCGAGTTCTTGTACAAGATCCGATGGTCCAGATCTCTTCAGAGTTTTGTGAACCAGGAGTTCACGATGCAACGACTCCACTCCTGTCACTCAAATCCCCGAATTGCGATATGGAAATTCATGTAGGATATCAACGAACCTCGTTGATCTAGATCTAACAGTCACTATCCCTCCTGAGCTTAAGGGCATTGAAGGACACTCAGCCTTAACCCCCTTGATTTCCTACGAGATCCAATGGCTTACGGGGTTTCGGAGCTTCCCCCGAACTCTGACCGCTCACCACGCGTCTCCTCCGATGGACGATCCAGATCCTCCCGGAGTTTCGTGAACCGAGATTTTTCAACTTGCAAAGACGAGGGTTCTTCCCCTTTAGTCTCCCGAGTGCCGAAATGCCAAAATTCCGAAACCTATTCACACTAAGTTGATTCGGAGTTTCGCATACCGGGACTTCGCGACTTGCGATGACGAAGGGTCTTTCCCTTTGGTTTCCTGGGTGCCGAAACGTCGAAATGCCAAAATGCCAAAACCTAATCACACTAAGATAATTCATATTTTTGCATACCGGGACTTCATGACTTGCGACGAAGAAGGGTCTTGCCCTTTGGTTTCCCGGGTGCCGAAACGCTGAAATGTCAAAATGCCGAAACCTATTCACACTAAGATAATTCGGAGTTTCACATACTGGGACTTCGCGACTTGCGACGACGAAGGGTCTTGTCCTTTGGTTTCCCGGGTGTCGAAACGCTGAAATGTCGAAATGTTGAAACCTATTCACACTAAGCTAATTCAAAGTTTTGCATACCGGGACTTTGTGACTTGCGATGACGAGGGTTCTTCCCCTTTGGTCTCCCGGGTGCCGAAACGCCGAAATGTCGATGAACGGGTCCGGATACTCTGGGACTTTCAGGACATTTCCAAATCCACCCTTTTGCCTATGCGAAGGTTAAGGTTGACGGGCAATAGAGCTCCGATAGATCTTTCAAAGGGTTCTTGGGTAAATTATCCCTAGGCTTGGTGACCTGAGTAAAAGTCTTCCTAATTCGTCGAGCTATAAATTCAGTGGTAAGGGTAGAGTAAACTCGTGGGTTTAATATCATAGTAGTCCTTTCAAGGGACTCACTCCGACTCTAGAGTGCGAGGAAGCTTCCGGAGAGAAGTGCCTTCGGGAAATTAAACCAGGGCATCGCGCGAGCCAAGTAGATAGGACAATTCTCAAGGGAACGAGCTCGTATTTTTAACCTACTCATTCCATACATAGACCGATTATAGTTATATAAGTATAAGCATGTATCCCATGTCTCCAAATCAAAACATAGGCAAACACTTCCATACAGAAATCATTTATGAGAATATAAACATGAGCATGCATTCGATTCAAAAA
This sequence comes from Picea glauca, assembly GCA_000966675.3. Classification (NCBI taxonomy): domain Eukaryota; kingdom Viridiplantae; phylum Streptophyta; class Pinopsida; order Pinales; family Pinaceae; genus Picea; species Picea glauca. Next base: position 58,434 of record JZKD02S2151590.1, on the reverse strand, counting down.
TACAAGACATAACATTTATCAGAAAACACCAGGTGTGATGCGACTGCTGAGAGGGGTGCTTGTTTCCACCCAATCGTAGGCTCAGTGACTCCAAATGGATTTACCACTAGCCACCCCCGAGCTAGACCACGATGCTTGAGGTTCAATTTTCTACTTCCATTTCAATGAAAGTCAAGGACGAAGGTTACCCTCCTTCTCCTCTGTTCGTAACTCCCTGTGTTTCCAGAGTTTCTCCAGTTCTTCCTCGCGATCCCTATCGCGCGCGTTCTCTCTTTTCTCTCTTAACACACTTCCTCTCTTGCCTTTTCTCTGTAAGATTGCATGTGGCATGAATTTCCCCGTCCGCGATCAGGTCTGGGAGCTGTTACAGATGGGTGGTTCACCCCCATCCCCTTATTAACTCTTGAGGAGCCTCCCCACCTACCAATCTGACGGGAAATCCATTCCGGGGTCAGATATTTTCTTTGGTCTTTGAGCAAGTAAAACCAGTACGATATTGGCTCGGTGGAAGTTAACGCAACCATTCCAAGTCCCTTCCACCACCTTTCATTAGCCATCATGGTCTCTTTTAGCACATCCCCTCCCAACAGCCATGCAACACATATTCATAACATAATTTACATTCATCGACCTTTCATAAAAAGGTCCGTCAAATCAAACATTCACGTCTTTGAGTTTGCCATAGTTCTTGGCCAATATGGTTATTTTTACAGACTGGGGGAAACAAGGTGTTACAGGATGCAACAAAGAGATCTAGACCGTTGATCCCTATGTGATGTCACTGAGGTTTAGGAGTTAAACATGTAGAGTGTTAGTTAGGATTATTGATGTTGGTGAAAAGGATATGAAATTTGGACCATCAGTTAGCACGGAGTGAAAGTTTAATCTCGACCATTAAACCGTCATAGTTCCCCCCCAAATTCATTTAATGAATGTAAAGGAAGGGATGAGCATTAACTTGTAGGTAACTCAAAATCGTCAATTCACCTAGGATCGTAGGATGATTAGCCCAAAGTTCGTCATATCTGGAAAAGGGTTGATAAGTTCCTCATCCTAGGAGCAGGCAAAATGGGTAGTTGGTACTTCACTAAAGTGAAGTTCGATGATGATGATAGGATTATGTGGATAGAAGCTTCATTGTGATGAGAGGATACAAGTGCCACATTGGTGCCACGATGTTGTTGTGATAGAGGGAACGGGTGACGAAGTGCCATGTGGATGCCACATGGAAGTGAGGTTGATTTTGACTATGAGAGCCTGAGGAAATTCAGAAGACCACATCTTTTGATCCTGAGCTAGGAATTAAGCATGATTACAGTCATTGGAAATATCTTGTCGAGCAGAAGACGATGGTACTCTTAAGGGGAGACTTTGAGATAGTCGAAGAAAGTAAAAATCTTATTGCCCCATCCCTTAAAATGTCACTTAAGGGGTTGGGTGTCTTACATTTGTGGATCAATAACCGATGCAAAGTGGATTAATGAATTTCATTCCATCAAGATGCACTGGGACATTCGATACTTTTTTTTGGCAAATGCGGTTGAAGCACCAAAACAAAAATAATCCTTGACTCTCTAGATGATCCATGTGGATATTGGTGGCCACCCACCTGTTCCAACTGGCTCCTCTTGTCAGTTTTTAGTACAACACGTTCTTTTGTACTTCTTTGTAATTGTGGGTTCTACACTTCCAGGGTTGTCTAAAGAAATACAAATATTCCAGGTGGATATTGGTGGCCTCCCACCTAATCCAACTAGATTATTTTGTATGTTTTCATGTCAACACATCTTGTTGTACTTCCAGGGCCATTTTGGGCCCCTAAACAATGTTTTTTTGGCTCGCCACAGTCAAAATGTAGATATAGTTATAGTTTCACAGCGTAATGCGTAATTCTCGAAAAGACCATTCCATCAGGCTATCACGCGCCTAAAACGGAGATCATATACAAAAGTTACGACCCCGGGAAGTTAATGTACAAACTTACCCAAACAAGGCCCACATGACTTTTGGCGTTTCATATCCTAGGGTTAGGTTTTTGGATGTCTAGGGTTTTGGCATTCCTGTTTATCATAAAAAGGCCTTCAAAGCCTCATTGTAATGATCTTCTGGAGAATGAGCATAGTCGTCACATCTCTTCTCAGAGATAAAGTTGCCACCATTCTAGTGAGTCTTGCACTCTGTATTTTTACAGTCTCTTTACAATTATTTCATTAATTTAGAAATCAAGTATTGTTGTATTTCTTTGTTTCTGGCAATTTTCATGAGTCTTTCATTATTTTCATTTCATTCCAAAAATAAATCCGGATCAATGGTATCAGAGCATGATGCTCTTGATCATTTTTCAGCGCATGTCCCCGATGAGGTCCGAGTATAGCCAGTTGGGTCTCGAGTTTGTCTCACTTGAGGACAATCACTCTCGCACGCCCAAGAAACTCTCGATGGCAGCAGAAAAGAAAGAAGGTGAAGCAGAAGATTCTATTAACATGTTGCTTGAGCAAGCTCTCGTGCGATAGAGGGACAAAATGATGGAGAATTTTTCACACATTCTTCAATGCCTAGCAATAGCACCAAGCGCATATTCATCAAGCGGCCATTTTGGAGGAACCTCTCCCTTCAAGGTACAAGTTAATTTTGATATTCCCATATTTGAAGGTCAGATAGATGCGGATTCCCTAGAAAAATGGTTAAATCTATTAGAAGGTTTTTTCTTTGTTCAAAAAAAATTCGACAGGGAAAATATCACCTTCACACTCTTGAAGGCTCTCCCCCATGTCAAACATTGGTGGGAAACTTACTAGGAGAAATGTTCCACAAAGGAATCTGGAATATATGGGGTCGAGCCCACTTGGGATATTTTTATGGATGTGGTCAAAGAACAGTACTATCTTGTTGATAACTATGAAGACCAGTACATGAGATGGACCACACTGCGGCAAGAGAAGAGCCAAACAATGTTGGAGTTCACAAATACTTTCCATACCTTGTGCACCAAGATCGGCATCAAAGACTTTGAGAAACATCTAGTTTTGAAATATCGTGGGGCTCTGCATAGCTTACATCCAAACCAAAATGGATTTCCTAAACATCTCATCATTGGGAGTTGCCTATCGATGTGTTGTCAAAATTGAGCAGAAATTTAGGCACCAGAACAAATGGGAATTCGAGTATGAAAATCTACAACAACCAAAGCGTGGTAAAGATGACCCTAATCAACAACCTCTAGAAAACCATTCCAAGACATAGGACAAAAAGGGTAAAGTAAAGATGAAGAATGACACTGGGAAGTGGTGTGACTTCCATAAAATCCACTGGAACAACACCTATGAATGTCGCTCAAAACAGTCATTTGTGGCCAAGGTCAAAGACATGGAGCCGAACCCAGATTCAGAATCTGATCCAGAAAATATTGAAAATGGACAGATCATCAATGCAAACCCCACTGCTACTGTCGCGACCACAACAATTTAGCTAGAAGAACCAGTAGATCCTGAAGAAGGGGAGCGCCTCTTCCATTCACAGATGTGGGTGAAGGGGACCCCATTGCATTTTATTGTTGATAGTGGTATCCAAAAGAACCTCATCTCAACTAAGGTCGTCAAACAATTGGGGTTGTCGAAAACACCACATCCATAACCATACAACATCAAGTGGCTTCATCGGGCATGAGATCTTTGCGTCAACCAACAGTGTCGCCTATCCTATGGCATCCATCTCTTCAAGGATGAGGTAGTGTGTGATATTGCCCCTCTTTTTGTCTGTGATGTTGTTTTGGGCCAACCATATATGTAGAAATATCATGTTTTCTATGAGTCTATACCCTGTAGTGTCATTATTACTCTGGGAGGTCAACTCTACAGGATACCAGAGGTAGTTCCGACTACTCCTCCACCAAAACAACACCGCAAGTTAATCTCTCATACTTCAAAATTCATCCTCTTCATAGTCTATTCAAAGGATGTACAAAAGACCACTACAACCAATACATCCTCAACACCTTTTATCCAACAAAAATAGATTGTCGAAGAGACAAAAGATATTGTTTCTTCACCTACAATGGTGCCTACACAATGCCCCATCCAACCCAGAGACAACAGTTTAGTGGAACATATTCAACCCCTCCAGCAACAGGTTTGTGATATTCTTCCACAAGCTAAGAAGCAAAAATTCTCCAACAAGGCACGCTGCTCACCAAGCTTCAGATACAGGAAATGATTTCCCCTCTTACCTAGGCACTCAATGCAATGGAGACAATTGCTTCCTAAGGGGGGAGAATTGATCCAGGTGGATATTAGTGGCCACCCACCTGTTCCAACTGGCTCCTCTTGTCAGCTTTTAGTACAACACATTCTTCTGTACTTCTTTGTAATTGTGGTTTCTACACTTCCAAGGCTGTCTGAAGCCATACACATCTTCCAGGTGGATACTGGTGGCCTCCCACCTAATCCAACTGGCTTGTTTTGTATGTTTTCATGTCAGCGCATCTTGTTGTACTTCCAGGGCCGTTTTGATCCCCTAAACAGTTTTTTTGGCTCGCCAAAGTCAAACTATAGATAGAGTCAAATTTTTATGGTGTAATGCGTAGTTCTCAAAAAGACCTTTCCAACAGTCTATCACGCACCTAAAACAAAGATCGTATGCAAAAGTTACGACCACGTGAAGTTAATGTAATAACTTACCCAAGCAGGGCCCACATGACTTTTGGTGTTTCATCTCCTTGTGTTAGATTTTTGGATGTCTAGGGTTTTGACATTCTTGTTTATCATAAAAATTCCTTCAGAGCCTCATTGTAATGATCTTCTAGCGAATGAGCATATCCGTCACATCTCTTATAAGAGATAAAGTTGCCACCATTCTAGTGAGTCTTGCACTCTATATTTTTACAGACTATTTACAATTCTTTCATTAATAGAAATAAAGTATTGTTGTATTTCTCTGTTTCTAGAAATTTTCATGAGTATTTCATTATTTTCATTTTGTTCCGAAAATAAATCTGGATCATTAGATGTTAATGGTCTCGAAAGAGCACTCGAACCAATTTTCACGAAACTAACTCTCCTCCGATGGGATGTCTCTGGACTCTTGGAGTTGTCCTTGTGAAACCTGTTTGTCATGGAGAAGAACAATGAAGAAGTTGGAGTGAAATCTATTGAGGTAGGTGAGGATGAGGGAAAGAAGAAAACCCTAACACAAAGAGCAATTTCATGCATACAAAGAAGGGCGTGAATCAACCCGAGAATCGACCAATGAACTGGGTGTAGAGAATCGAGTTGAGAAGATAGAGGGACTGACAGGCAGGAAAGGGGTGTTTTATTCACGCGATGGGAAAGGAAACATCAAGAGGAGCTATTCATGGAGTTAACATATGCTCTAATACCATTGGCATGCCAAGTATGGTAGAAAATGTAACTCCACACTTGATGCTTTGTACTGACATAAAATGTTTATAAATACAAATCTAAGTGACAGTTGGTCTACACCTTTCGTGTGACTCTTCCCATCACCTACAACTCTTCATATTTACAATGATATTTACATAAGTAACACAATCCCAAGGATTATGTGCCCAACAATTCCAATTAAACAAATTGAAAAAAAGGGGAAATACTTAAGTTGTCGGTTTTGTTTTCAACCGTGTATCAATGAATACTTTTCAACCCTTCATGCATTATCGAAGGATAAAAATACCCGAAAATATATTTTCTTGTTGATACATCATTGAAATTAAAATCGACAACATAAACATCAACCGTTGATAAAATTTAAACTAAAAATTAAAATTTTGGCAGCATAATTATTATCAATTTATAAAATTTAAACAAAAAATTAAAATTATGGTAGCAAATATATTATTGGTTGATAAAATTTAAACAAAATTGTTAACATTTAATTGTATAAATATTATAATCTATTTAAAAAAGAAAAAGAAAAAAACACCAAAGCTCAAATGACATCATGTTGTGGGGGTGGTTAGAGTAGTTGTTGAATCAATGGGTTGACATGGGTGCAACAATGGTTAGATTGAGGTTTAAACATTAGATCAAGGTTTTTTTAGTGTTTATCATTGTGACAATGAAATAAGAACTTCACAACTTCTTTAAGTTTTTTATATAGAAAATAAGGACCTCGATTAAGCTTTTGACCTCATTCCATGTCTTAACATGATCAATCATTTGACCTCAATATATGTGCTATGTGCTAACGGCTAATGCTCGATCAAGGTATAGACCTTGATCGAGGGTTTTAAAAAATCAAGGGTTTGTTTAAGCATTTGATCAAAGTCATCAAAGCTTAATCGAGTGCTTAAAAAATACCTTGATTGAATGTGTGCATATATTGTTTTCATATGTTGCCTTGCCAAAAAGTGTTATTGAGGTTATGGATTCACCCTCTTTTGATGTCTAGATAGGACCTCTCGAGGATGACCATGACCAATGTGTGTCCTCACACTTCTCGCATGATCATTTCTTATTGATATATAATTAGAATTTTTACCTTTGTTATTTGGTGTCTTCACTTTTTTTGTTTCTAGACAGTTTGTTGAGTGTCATTATGGCTATGGGTGTTTTGGTGTAAACCAACACACTCACTTTTCTTTTTTCATCAAGGTTGTGGATGTTTTTGTTTAAGCCAACCTATGTATTATTTTCTTTTTACATCATGCTTCTGAAGGATTCATTTGCAACCTGCATTTTTATATTAAAGCATTATGCAAACTATTAATAGTAATAATCAAATGAAGTTTTATTTTTGTTTTTAAAAATAATCCATATAAATTTTCAAATATATGTATACAATCTAAGTGGGCCTAATGGTTAAGAGAATGTGTTTCCTCTTTGAAGGTCACAGGTTCAAATCCAGAGAGGGGTAGGGTATGTATATCTCCATAGACTTTAGCAGTCAAATCGTTGCACAAAGGGGGTCCCTTGTCCCACAACAAGGAGGTCTCATACACCAATTTGGTATATGTCTTGGTTTTTACCTTAAAAATAGATTATTATTATTATTATTATATTGGTGGAATCAACAACTTGGGCAATTCTCATACTCGCTTGACACAGGGTCGATTCCCGTCTGGTGCCACTATAACCTCCAGGTGTGTCCACACAGCTTGCAAGCATGGAGCACGAGTAAATCGAGGTGAGAATCGAACTTGAGACCTCCTTTAGATATTTCCTTCCATTTACACGACACTTGCCAGTGGGTCTACACCCCTGTGGGCTAGATGACGATGATGATGATGATGATGATGATGATGATTATATACAAGTGAGGTGATAGGTTGAAATTTGATTCTCACGGGTGTGAGGTATCGAGCATCCCTTCCGACATTTATTTGTTATTAATACCTTTTATTATCCATAAGAAATAACCTGAGTAAATTCCACGTTCCCGCAATTTATTTTTTCCTTTAAGTTAACATTGACATGTCATATCATAGGTTCCCCTCTCTCTATGAAAAAATTTCTATTTTTTTTGTAACTTATATTTTGAAACTACATCATTAATCATTAACCAGATATTCAATTTAGAAAAAACAAAATTATATATTAATAAACTAATTATATTCATTAATAAAACTTTAATATTGACATCACACCAAAAATATTACAAAAGACAATACAACTTTACATATAATCAACTACAATACAATGTATCTATGTATCATTTCATAAAACATATCACCAAAATATTAAGAAAGCCAATACAACTTCACATATAATCAACTACAATGCAATGTATCTATGTATCCTTTCATAAAACATATCACCACATGAAAAAAGCACTGCATAGTGTCCTTTCATAAGACATATCACCACATGAAAAACTATGTAAAGTGTTTTTTCATTAGCACCACATGAAAAACCCATGTACATTATAGCTACACCTTAATCCATGTACAAAATTTGGGATACCAAAAGGGATCGGGCATAAATATGTTAGCACTTCATTATAGATTTTATAAAGTAACTATGGTAAGGTGTAACTATGTAAAGTGTCTATGGTAAGGTGTAACTATGTAAAGTGTCTTTCATAAGACATAGCACGACATGAAAAGCCTATGTACATTATAGTTACACCTTAATCCATGTACAAAATTTGGGACACCAAAAGGGATCTGGCATAAATTTGGTAGGACTTCATTATAGATTTTATAATTTCATATTGAGTAGTGGCTAAATGAATTATATTTCATAGTTATGAATTATATTTCATAGTTAGGAGAGCAATAAAAATGGAATCCTCATTAACAAGTGAACATGGATAGGGTGGGTTGGGGGAGTTTTGTGCCTTTGACATATTTCCATGGTAACAAAAGCATCAACAATAAAGGATGAATGATACCAAAGGCGTACGAGCTTGGGATGCTCTTTATCTTCGTATTCGTTCTTCCATAATTTTGGAGAAAGGACTTTGTAAAGAGCAATCAAAGCATTGAATGACAATCATATTATTTTTAAACTTAAGATGAACATTAGATGTTAGAATTGGGCACTTTAATGTGAAGTTTTAAATGTAATGTTTACAATTTTTCTTTGGATTTAGTTTTAGTTGTTATTGAATTTATTTTTATAAGTAAAGAATAATTAGATAGATTGACATTGTGTTTTGCTAAATTGAAGAGTACCAAGCCTTTCAACAAAACGAAAGGTTTGGTATTTTTCACATATTTGTAGTTGTTCTTTATATTTTTTTCATTCTATAAATTTTAACAAAATGAAAGGTTTGGTATTCTTTACATATTTGTAGTTGTTCTTTATACTTTTTTTCATTCTATAAATAATGGATATGTGCAATATTATTTTAGCATCTAGCAAAAATTGAAGTTACAAGTTCACTAATTTTGAGTAGGGTTTTTAGAATTTTTATTTTAACCCAACTTTCATTCATAAGTTATTAGCATAGATTTAATTTGATTGAGTTTCTTTGCTTTGGCATTTGATTATGCTATAGACAAAATACAAGCTGCTAATAAATGATTTTATTTTGTAGAGTTAGATTATTTATAAAATTGTGGTAGCTTATTCAACCCTCATACAAAAGTTTTAATGATGATCTTGTTACGGGTTAAAATTGCCCATTATTTTTTAAATATCTAGGGTTACGTGATTCTATCTGCTATTAAATAATTTGTTTGTTACTTTGATCTATTTGGATTTGAAAACCACTTTTTATGTTTTTGCTAGTGATGTTATGCATATTTAAGCAAAGGTCTTCTTGACCACTTTGTCTTGGAATGTGGTGATCGAAGATGGACTCAACCCTTGAATTATGAACACATTGTCTTTGGCAATGGTCATGTGGCGACCTCCCGCCTGAACCCAAATTCATTTGCAACTTTGTGTTGAATATGTGTTGTATCCTTTGCAGGTAGACTTAGTCACATCATGATGGGGGTTTGGGGGTTGGTTCCCAAATGAAGGGGGTCCAAGGAGGACCCACCCCTCAGCTTGGGGGGAGTTCGTGGACCACCATATAAGGGTTTAGGGGCGGAGCCCCCAAGGTTTAATTTTTTTTGGTATGTTATGTATTATGTGTGTGCCTTCTCCTTCAACAACTACAAGTTCCATTGCTTCAATTCCTCAAAGTAGGTGTGAAGCCAATGCGATTGCTGCACCTTACATGACAACTCTTCTCCCATTCATTAAGATTCAAGAAGTGGGATAAACTCCCTATGTTCCAACCCTTTCTTGACCTTTTTCTTCTTCTTCTGATTGCAATGATTTTGGAGCTCAAATTTGACTATTATGATTTTATATCATTGTAATATCAAATTAGTTTGTTGAGATTGCACAACGTGAAGACATTAGAGTTTTTAAATATCTAAATCTATACATATTATTTTTAACATCCAATTTCATTGATTTGAACATATTTTAATGCCAAAATGTTAACGGGTTATGGTACTTCATTGATTAATTATTTTAGAATAGAAAAAAGTGTCATGAATCAAATTCCCGTTATTTAATAGGGAATCTAATGCCATATTCTTAAATTAACATCAATAAACAATCAATGATAATAAATATGTTTACAAACTATGATTAAATTGTAACTAAAAAATTAAAAAAAAAAAAAAAAAAACATAAATTTTCTATTTCAAAAAACCAATTCTATATAATTATATAAATTATAATAAATTCTCTATTTAAAAAACCAATATTATATAAAATTTAAAAAATAATATTAAAAGAAATTTAAAAAATATATGTATATAAATCAAAATAAAAATAAAAATAAATGTAGATTTCAACTTTAAGTAAAAAGGAATCAAAATCCCTAACCCCGTCCTTAACTAAAAATAGAAATTCTACGAATGCTATCCTTTTATCATTAAAGTATTTGCGAAAACTAAGAAGAGTAAATATACTTCAAGAATAACACTTTCTGCACTTTATCGATCAAGTAGGTATGGTGTTATATTAATTAAATTAATAATTTAAAAGAGTGAGTAAATCACTGAATGGATTTTTTAATAAAATTTGTTTTAATTCCTTGGATGGGGTGTCACTTGATCAGCGTAAGGAGATATTTGGAATGGATCGGTTAAAGGAGTTATTAATCTCGATCATCAACCCACTGCTCATAACTACCGAATGGCTCATTCTCTGTGGACAATCTTCTTTGGCTTGTGGTTGTTATCTATGTAATGCCCATAATTGCAAGCTATTACTACAACATCATATCCCTATTATGGGATTGCGACAGTAATGGTAGTGCGCCTAGACAACCATCCAGGGTTAATGGCCCCTCACGCAAGCCAGACTAGGCGTACCAGGCCTAGGGAGGTTGTCAATTCGGCTCTAATGGCTAGCCCATCAGTGAATTCACGGAGTAATAAGCAGGCAAATGCCCTGGTGAACTCATCCTTTCCCCCTCCGCACTTGCTCCTGCTCCTTGGCTCCTCTGAGCATATTTTCATTGTCGACCTCTGCAACTGCGTTTTTTCTATTGCTCTCTCTAGCGAACTTTCACCTAACCCTTTCATCACCCCGCTTTTGTCCCTCAACCCTAATAAGAATTTTCTCTACATTCTCCTTGGCAATTTCACCTACGCCTTGGTTCTTTCGAGCTCTCCCGAGCGTTATCTAGCCGCCTCTCCACCCTCATCCCTCTGCCTCTGCATTTTTACCACCATTCCCAGAGAAAGGGGGAATCTAAGAGAGGTGTGCAGTGCTATAGCGCCCTCTCCAGGTGTGACATACTTTCCCCCTCCCAATTGGCTCTCATTGCTCGTTTCTCTGGCCCCAGGCATAATAGCCAGGGATCGTCGGCACGGCCTCCGTCCTCCCCTCACTCCATCCATGGCAATAGCCTGGCTAAGGAGGAGGCACCACCTCCGAGCAAGCACATTCCTTTGCCCACTAGTGTTCTGCCCCCCCCACAGGACCCGGTTTATGGCGATGACAGCTGCATGGTGGAGGAGGAAATCCCCCCAAGCTGTCAGGTGGAGAAGAACACGGTGGTCGCTAGCGAGGACAAAGAAAAGGAGTGGCCTCAGCTCTGTGCAAATCGTCTCATGAAGGAGCACCTCCAACTTATCTTTGAAATTCGAAAAAAACAAGATGATCAGCTGCACTCACAGCGCATCCTCGGCCAAAGACTGGACATTTTGTTCGATGCACTAGCGGACGCTCCTGCGCGAACTCGATGCCCAACATGTCGCTAGAGGTACGCCCCTGTCTACAACATCCATGGCCACTCGAGTTCGCCAGTGGAGTAAAGCCTCCAAGTTTTTGTTCTTTGTTTGCTCTCGTTGCAGGTTATGTTTTTTTATTACTCCAGTAGCAGACTAGATGGTCATAGTGGCCATTTTCATACTGTCCATACAGTTTTGTTCATGTAGTTAGGATTTACAATTTTGTTCAGTGAGTTTTGTTTAGACAGTTTCAGCTCATATGGTGATGCATCAAACTTTGAGCCTCTAATGGCGGCCACATGTTCTAGTTTCCCTTATGAGGCAGAACATGTGGCTAACACTTGACAATGTATGTATAACAATTAATATTAATACAATGACCTTCTTTTTATTTAAAAAAAAAATTATGTTAATTAATTATTTGAGTGGATGGATTCTTTTTATAATTTTTTAATAAAGTTTTTTTGGTTAATAATTATTTTTAAAATTTTAAAATTTTAATTTATTTTAAACTTAATTAAATGTTTTAAAGATTTTTAATTCAATTTGAGTGGGTTTAATGGTTAAAAACATATGTTTCATTTTTGTAAGTTACAAGTTCAAATCCAAAAGAATAGAATATGTAACGTGGAAGGGTCCCTTGTCCCACAAACAAAGAAATTTCATACATTAATTAATTTGACAAACAAGAAATAAAACATCATTAATAAAAAATTAAACATCATTTTCAATAAATAATATATAATTAATAAATAAAATATCCGTTAAAACTTTTCAAAACTCTAAAACAATCAAATGAGTCATGTGACAAGCTAGAAATTTCTAACCGCCTTCACCGGCTTCGAGGTCACAATATACCCGTGGCGGAAGAGAGGATTATGTGGGGGAATACGTGCTGTGAATTTCTCGAAGACCCAGTTATACTTTTCGTTATCCTCTAAACGGGAATAAGAATAATATATAAAGAGGTCGGAGTGGAAGCTGAAAGGCAGAAGGATAGAGCAATATACGCCATTCCTCTCCTTCTTACAGAAAGTCCGCATCAATCAATCGGTTCAGTTCATATCAATATCCTGGGAGAAGAAGACAAGGTTTGGGAATTGGGGTTTTTGAAAACTATTTGGGGTCGTTATTTCTGCACATAACTTGCTCTGCTTTCTCTGTCCGCTGTAAATATACTGCAACTCTGAACATGAGTATGGCCAAGCAAAATGAGATTGAGGAGAAGAACGAAGAGAAGAACCTGAACATTGGACACCCAGATGACTTTCAGGTCTCAGGTCCTCGTAATTTATCTACACCCACTTGGCGAGAGATTATCAGTTCCAGATGGTAAGATGAATCAGCTAGTTTATCATCTCATTTAGCTTTACCTGGTTATGTTTATTTGAGGATTTGGTGGTTTTTTTGTTTTGTTTTGTTTTCTTGGTTGGTTGTGAGGGTTGGTTTTTATACACAGTATATAAGCCTTAACATACCAACCATGATCTTTGTATATAAGTCTTMACATACCAACCATGATCTTTATGTTAATGGGTTGATTCCCAAAAAAAAATGGTGTTTACAGGAAGGATGACAAGTACAAGCGCACAGTGATGGCGTGCTTTATACAGGCAGCGTATCTGCTGGAACTGGACAGGCAGGAAAAGAGAGAGGGGGATGCAGCATTGGCACCCAAATGGTGGAAGCCCTTCAAATACAAAGTAGTGGAAGAATTGRTGGACGAGAGGGACGGATCCATCTTTGGAGCAAGGCTTGAATGGGATAGGTATGCTGCAATCTCTGATCTTCTGGTAGTGARACCAAGAAAGGCTCCTAAGGCAATAATAGCCCTCAGAGGGACCTTGCTGAGGGCTGCTACCATAAAAAGGGACATACAGGACGATCTGAGAATTTTAACAATGGAGGATCTCAGTGGCTCCTGTAGGTTTCACACGACACTGGAGGCGGTGAGGACAGCAGTGGGGAAATATGGGAGCAGTGAGGTGTGCATGACTGGGCATTCATTGGGGGCTGGCCTGGCTTTTCAGGTGGGGAAGGCCTTGGCATCGGAGGGTATATTTGTAGAATCCCATCTCTTCAACCCCCCTTCTGTTTCATTGCCCATGGGTCTCAGAAGTATTGGTGACAAGTTTGCACTGATGTGGAATGTGGTGAAGGGCGTGAGTAGAACTATTATCCCTTCTAAGAAGAAGAAGAACAAGGAATTGGTAGACAGTGATAAACAGTCAGATGATGAGGAACAGGGGGATTCACTTAATATTTGTCAGCAAATCCAGAAATGGGTTCCTCATCTTTATGTAAACAATAGCGATTACATCTGTTGTTACTACTCTGATTCGTGTAAAAAACGCAAGAACTGTGATGGGGATGAAGAGAAATTAATGGAGGGCATGCCAGAGGTCTCTGGTATGAATCGTGTGGCTGCCAAATTATTTGTGATTTCCAAGGGCCCCATGAAATTTTCGGAAGCTCATGGGATTCAACAATGGTGGTCTTGCGAGTCAGAGCTCCAGATGATGGCCTTCAATGGGAGCAAATTGATACAGCAGCAGCTTGGTTCCTTGATACAGCATTCTCGTCTGAAGACTGCGTTAGATCTTAGTCCCGGTGTTGGGTTCAATTCTCAGCGCAGCACAATGGGCTCTACCTGAGAATCCCCAAATACATATTCATTATATTCATTATTATTTTTTGTTTGATGTTTGTCCACCCCTGGCAGGCGGAGAAAATAAGAAGAAATTGAGAGATTCGATTTCATTCATTTCGATTTCGATTCAGATTTACAGATGCAAGACATGCGTGAATTCTGGTGACCGTTGCTTTCCCACTCTCTTAATAAAAGATATTCGATTCGTTTTGGGTATTGTGCTCAGGCCATTAATGACACTGGCTTGAAATTCCAACATGCCAGCAATGTCAAATTCTGTTTTGAATGGTAGAGTACAACGGTACAATTTTTTTCCTGTTATCCAATAAGGTATCCAATGTTGCGGAGTTACAGTGTTATAATTGGATCACTGTGTGACGAATGAACTATTCTTATTTCAAAGTAACTGTTTGGCCGCGGTCCAGTAGTAGTTGTGATGGGTTTGAATGTATACGGATCGAGTTTTTAATTTTTTATCTGATTTAAATAAGTAATTTAATAAGTTGGGAGTTCTTAAATTTTAATTTAATAAGTGGAGAGTTCTTAAATTTTGTAGCAAATTTTATCGTAGTTGTTTAAAGTTTTCTAATATGAAAATTCATAGGTTGTTATTGTTGTTGAAATCTAGTAATAGTAATATTATAAGTAAAGGTGATTTGATTAGATGGTTTGTAGGTAGGTTTTATATTCTTTATATTTGAGTTTAAATTATTGATGAGTTTTTGGTTTCATCATAAGTTGAAATTTATGATGGATTATTATTATATATTGTTATTGTTGTTGAAATCTAGTAATATTATAAGTTGAGGTGACTTGATTAGATGGTTTGGAGGTAGGTCTTATACTCTTTATATTTGAGTTTAAATTTTTTGGTTTGATCATATGCTGAAATTTATGATTATGATGGATTATTATCAACTTACCCCAACCCTTGCAAAATCATAAGTTATTGGTATATCTGGTTTGCTAGTTGTTCAATATACTCCTGGGTTATAATGACATCGAGTTGGTTTGATCATAAGCTAAAAATTATGATGGAATCTTATCAACTTGCCCCTAAAAGTTTTTATTATCCATCATAAAAACGTAGAATTGCTGCTCTACACATGTTCATGTTTCGAGGAAATATTTTGTCATTTACAATTAATCATGAAAGTAGATATACATCAAAAATTTCACTATGTATAAGTCATAAACATCAACCATTAAAAACAACACTATTATACCCATATTTATGAATCATAAACATCAACCAATAAGAACAACACTATTATAGCCATATATGACAATAAATTTTGATATCTAGATGGAGAGAATGAATACGAATGCATCATATCTATGTGATTAAGATGCCAATATGTGTAGGTGGTGAAGATTAAGTTCTATGCCTCGCTCTTACAGGTTAAAAGATGGTTAAATGGTGGTAGTAGTCTTTGATAAAAAGGTGGAGAGTGGACTTTGATCTAGCCACTAAATATTTTTCTCATAGACATTTCTGGGTCCTCTTACCAGGGTTACCTTGGCACTTCTGGAATGAAGGTGCGCTTCAGGCTATAGGGAATTCTCTTGGCCTTTTTATTGCGGTTGATACATAATCACTCACTGCGGGTTCAAGGAAGATTGGTCAAGTTTTAGTTGAAATGGATATTCACCAGGGGCTTCCGAAAAATTTGAAGATTGAATGGAGGGGTCATCGTTATCTTCAACGTTTGGACTATTTAGGAATATCCTTTAGATGTAGTTATTGTCGCAGCACAGGCCATTTGCGGTGTGACTGTAAAGGCGTCGTTGATTCAGAGGATGAACCAGAAGGAACCTTTTCGAAGTATGACACACTAGATACTTCTCAGGAAACTGGATTCTATGATCGAGACCCATTCAGCTGGCCCAGGGAGACGACAGCTCGCCAAAATCTTTGGAATCGTTAGTGGGTAAGTTGCAAACTTTTTGTCCTATTCTCTTTTCCTCTTTGTCTCTTTTGGAACGAGATGTGATTAACTCCTCGGAGTGGTTAAAAAACATGACAAAAAATGTTGAAACTTCTCGGGTAGTTGATGGGGGGGTTTCTATAATTTCTAATCAACCTGTCACGGGTCAGGAGTTTTTGAACCCTATCTTGGTTGCTTCCCCGAAGACTGATCCTCCATTTATACTTAGTTCCCTGGATGAATCAAATGATGGTAATCCATAGGATATCACATCAGGTATATTGGGTATG
This sequence comes from Picea glauca, assembly GCA_000966675.3. Classification (NCBI taxonomy): domain Eukaryota; kingdom Viridiplantae; phylum Streptophyta; class Pinopsida; order Pinales; family Pinaceae; genus Picea; species Picea glauca. Next base: position 41,928 of record JZKD02S2151590.1, on the reverse strand, counting down.
TCATCTACAAAACCATTAACTAGGTCCCAACCATTGCAGTTGGAAGAACCCTCTATGCTTCCTGGTTATCGGGAACCGGAGGAAGACGAATCTACACTCTTTGTTGTCTTAGATTCCTTTATACCTTTTATCTGAGACCGAGACACACACATCAGTTAATTTACCGGTCTTCCTTGGAAAGTCTGTTATAAAACCTCCTTTCGTTGTTGGGGAGGCTAGCTCATCGTGCTCGCTGGAGGGCAGGTCAGGGAAGGAATATGCATGGTCTTGTGGGTTAGGCATTGAACATTCGCCTATAAAAACTAGGAGCATACACAAAAAGTCTGCTACCTTATCTTCTTTAGATACAAATACTCCTTCTACTTCAGAGGGTGGGGCACTTAGAGCAGTGCCCTGGCGAGGGAAAAGTCATGATTATGCTCTCTCTCAATCTCAGAGGGACTGGAGGCACCCTAAAAATTGCCTCAGTTCGAAGTGTTCTCGAAAAAATTCGCCCAGATATTGTATTTTTACAAGAAACACTGGTACATTCAGAAAAAGCTCAAAACTTTATGAGTACACTTAGGCCATCTTGGTATAGTTGTGCAGTCAACTCCGTGGGAACATTTCGCGGTATGTTAGTATCATGGGATCCAAATGTTTTCAATTTAGATGCTTTCCTTACCTGTGGTGGGATCCTATTGACAGGTATCGGTTTAGCAAACAAAAAGGAGGTCTCCTTCTTGAATGTGTATGGGCCATGTTTAGAGTGGAAGTGTTTTTGGAATCAGGTGTCAGACTCTGGTTTATTATCCAAAAATAATCTCATTATTGTTGGGGATCTTAACTTGACCCTATCCTCAGAAGAGGTTTGGGGAGGCTCTTCATCTGTGGGACTTACAGATGGATATTATAAATCATTTTTCCAAGAGAAGCATCTTATTGATGTGGTTCTAGGCAAAATTGTTCCTACATGGAGAAATGGTCGATCTAGTGTTGATTGAATCTCCAAGAGATTGGATAGATTTCTCATTTTGTAGGACTTTCTTTCGAGAGTCGGCATTTACCGATCTTGGGTAGAATACCCCTTCATATCTGATCATGCTTCGATTCTTCTCCAGTTGGAGATGCCTCCAAAATTTAAATCTTATCCTTTCAAACTCAATCCATAATGGCTTTTGGATCAGGAATTTGAATTGATGGTTCAGGCTCTTTGGAACGAACCAAAATATCTTGACGAAGAAGGTAAACAAAAAGGACTTATTTGGAAATTAAAGGATCTAAAGGACAAGACAAAGCATTGGCAAAAGCTTCGATATCAACAGGCAAGTGCACATCTCAAGGGTATGGAAAAGGATACTTCCTCTTTGTTACAAGATACTCTGTTTGGTGATATGACTTTAGAGAATGAATTATTATTAAAATCTTTGGAACAGGAAAGGAATAGATTGATAAATGAAAATGAAGAACGTTGGTGCCAACACAGACAGGCCATATGGATTCGGAACGGGGATCAAAATACAACTTTTTTTCATAATTATGCAAACTTCAGGCGTAATGAAAAATACATTTGAGAGATTATGGATGATAAGGGACACATTCATACATGTCAAAAGAACATTAAATCTGAAACAATCAACTATTTCAAACAGTTTTTCAAGGAGAATACAATTTCTTCTATATCCGAATAAGTCAAGGGAGTGGAGAAATTATCTAGTATGATCACATAAGCTGAAGTTGAGGGTTTGTACTCCTCGGTGAGTTTGGCGGAATTAAGAGATATCCTAAAAAAATTCAAGATTGACAAGAGTCTAGGCCCTAACGGCTGGACTGTGGAATTCTTTGTACATTTCTT
>JZKD02S2151590.1:21724-40065 GCA_000966675.3 Picea glauca | reverse complement strand
GAAGAGTCGAGATAGAAAGGCAAATTATTTGGAGGTTTGAACTTGACCTTCATAGCATTAATTCCCAAGATAAACAAGCTTATTTCTTTTGGGGATTATAGACCGATCTCTCTGTGCAACCTATGCTACAAAATAATTTCGAAAATTATAGCAAACAAGATAAAGCCTATCCTGTCTAGATCACTTTCTGGGGAGCAACTAGGATTTTTACAAGGGTGTCGAATCCAGGATGCTATAGGTATTGTTCATGAATGCCTTCATAGCATAAAGAAAGAAGATAAAGTCATTAGTATTAAAGTTGGATCTTCAAAATGCATACGAACGTATCAACTTGGATCTATTGAGGATGATTCTTATTCAAATTGGTATGGATACAAAGGTGACAAATTGGATCATGAGTTGTGTGGACTCAACTTCCTTCGCTATATTAATAAATGGAGAGGCACAATTTTTTTCAAAAGCGGTAAAGGCTTAAGGCAAGGATGCCCATTGTCACCCTTACTCGTTATCTTGGTTATGGAAGGTTTAAGTTTATTATTAAAGGAGAGTCAAATAGAAGGGAAGCTGACAAGTATAAATGTTTCAAGAACTATCAAAATTCTCCATATATTATTTGTCGATGATGTTGTTATTATGACAAATGCTACAATGCAGGAATGGTGGGAGATAGACAAATTATTAAAATCTTTTCGTTTAACATCTGGATTAGTGATAAATGCTACAAAGTCCACTTCTCATCAAGCAGGCTTATTGGAGCAAGAGTTATCTTCTTACAAATCTATGTTTCCTTTTACGTTTTCTGATCTGGCTTTGGGATTTAAGTATCTCAGTTTTTATTTAAAGACTGGTCCCCAACGAGCGACTGAATGGAATTGGTTGATCTAAAGAATGGAAAAAAAGATTACTAACTGGTGTTTCAGATGGTTATCTTTGGGAGGTAGGCTTACTTTGCTAAAGGTTGTATTAGAAAGTCAACCTGTCTACTGGTTGTCTTTAATAGTGATTTTGTGCTCGGTATTAAATGCTTTGAGGAAATTAATGGTCAATTTCCTTTGGAAAGGTTATCGGGATACAAAGCAATATCACCTTTGTAAATGGGATCATATTTTTTTACCAAAGCACTATGGGGGTTAGGGTCTCCGAAATATCATTGATTTCAAGCATGCTTTGGTTGCGAACTATCTATGGAGGATATTAACGAGTTCAAGTATCTGGCACCGAGTTCTAAAGGATAAATACCTTCCTCACACAACTATAAAAAATTGGTTCAGGTCTGCGACCTTCCAACAAAAGGAAACATCTAGAATTTGGGGTGGGCTTCTAAAGTCTGTCCATTTAATCAATCATTGGCTGAGCTGGAACCTAGGATTGGACCAGCTCATTGCCATTGGGGAAGATAAGATTCTCGAAATGGGGGATAAATCCTTTCTCTCAGTTAATCTGATTTATGCTCTACATTACAGGAATATATATACATTGGCACAGGCAATGAATACCAATGACAACTTGAAAATTTCGGATTCTTGGCTTAGAAGTAATGAGATAGGACTTTCAGGTGATTTGGCCATTGAATGAGATCACTTTAGGAAGGAATTAATGGACTCTGGAGTGTATCTATAGGATCATGAAGATACTTTGTTGTGGATAGGTGGTGATCACTCCAGAATACCAAATATCAAAAAAATTTATTGGGCTATACTGTCAACAAAAAAATTGAGGAAATTTGGTGGTTGGCGTAGAGCAATATGGAAATGAAAAATCCAATTAAAAATAAAACTATTTATTTGGTTGGCAGTGGAAGGCAAGATCCTCACTTGGGATACCCTTCAATCCAGAGGCAGAGAAGGTCTTGGGTTATGCTATTTATGTAATCAAGATTCTGAAACTATCGACCATGTATTCCTTCACTGTCCTTTCACAAACTCTGTTTGGGACAAGGTAAGTTTAATGCATGGATATAAAACAAATTTCATTGGTATTACTATGGCGGAATGCATTAAGAATTGGTATGAGGATAAGTCAGTTCCATCGACTTTGGCTGCACTTATTTGTTGGTTCATCTGGATCGAAAGGAACAGAGCCATTTTGTAGGGGAGCACACCTTCTCATCATGCGGTGATCTATAAATCCCTTGCGCAACATATCGACATTGAGGCACAAAAAAGGATAAACTTCCGAGGAGCATTATGTTATAGCATCATAACAATATTTCGGTTGCATATTTTGATGGGGCTGCCAATAGGATGGTTTATGTTGTGGAGCGGGTGGAGTTATAAAATTTCCCAATTTTTCTATCACAAGATGGGCTTTCAACTGTGGAAAAGGAACTAATACAAAAGCTAAGCTTTTGGGTGCATGGGATACCCTCGTTATGGCTTTATATCTTTCAATCAATCGCTTACAAATCCTGGGCGATTCCAAAGTAGTGATTGATTGGTTATCAAATAGAGGCACTCTTAAAGGATGTGTTATCGAGGGTTGGAAAGATTGGATAAAGGACATGGTCAAAGGCTTCACCTTTGTCAGTTTTGATCATATTCCCAGGGAGTTCAACAAGGATGCAGACCTCCTATCTAAGCAAGTGCTTGGAGAACCAGAAGGAAGCATTGTTTTCTATCATTGGACCAATGGTATAGTGGGGCAAAGGAGACATATTAACTTCCATTAGTATTGTGATATTATTTAGTTTTTTTATGTCCTTTGTTTTTTGTTGATCTGTGTATGGCGAGTTTCATCTACCAGCTCCAAAGCTTCTTTGTATTTTGTAATAGTTATGATATTATTTGAGCTGGTCTCGGTTACCACTCAAAGTCATATGATCAGTTAATACTTTTTGGCCGGGGTATGTAATTTTCCGATCAGATTAGGGGAACAGTTATGAACCTAGATGTGGAGGCAAAGATGTAAACGAATTATATTCCTAATATAATTGAGATAATTTTTCTATTGGAAAAGTTCTATGCCATCAAAAGGTGTAGTTTGGTTCATGCAAATCAATAGCTAAATGAATTATAAGAGAATGCATATTCAAGTTTCAATGGATAATTAGATGGTGTGAATGGATAATTAGATGGTGTAGGATTTTGTTCATGCAAAATAGTAGTAGATAAACTAGATATGCAGGACTTAGTTATGTAGGACTTAGTTTTATGAAACAATAGTTGTGAAGGAATCATGATCACTAAAGTTTGATATTGAATTCTCAAAATATCTTAGATTTGTTTTTATTGGTCTCTTCTCACGCTCAATAGGATTAACAATGACATGTTCATGTTTACCTAATCCTAATCTATAAGTTGAAATAACTTGGAATAAATCCCTCTAATATGTTATTCAAAGTTAAGAGGCAATGACTTATAAATAACTACACACCACATCCTTGTTTACTTAGTCCACCACTTTATGATAATCCATTCATTGAAATAATTTAAAACAAATCCATTGGCTCCTAAAGCAAGAAAGATATGCACAAAATTTTAAAAATGCACTATAATACAAATTGAATTGCTTTATTTATAGGAGAATTTTCTAATTTCAAATGAAGTATTACAAAATTTTAAAAATGCACTATAATACAAATTGAATTGCTTTATTTATAGGAGAATTTTCTAATAAGTTTCAAATGAAGTATTACACAAGTTAAATAGATTTGAAGTTTTTTTCCAATAAAAAAACATATAATCAATCATGTAAAAACATATAATCAATCATGTATAGTCAAAATATTTTGAAATGAATCTACCTTAAAATCCTTAAATAAATTGTCCTTCACTAAAAGTTCTAATTAATCTAAAAGTTAAATATATAAATATATATGAAAATTTATTTAAAATATTATTATTATAATGTAAAAAATATTTTCACCACGCTAGATTCTTATACAAAACAACCTATTATCAAAATTGAGCAATATTGTCTCACTAAATAACCTACATCATGCTCCAGCTCCGAGCAGTGTGATCCAGAAGTTGCCCCTGTCGCTGATCTGAGATCGACTACAGAAGTGGAAAAGATGCAGATCTACTAAGGATGTAGGTCATTAGATTCGGGCGGAAAGATCTGAAGCAGATCTACTAATGGATCGAAGTTCCCACAAAGCAGGCACAGCGAAGGCAGATATTTGTGAAGCTGCGCCCTTCCATGTCAGATCTGAACCGGCTGCAAAAGGGAAAAGAATGCAGATCTACTAATGGATCGAGGATCCCACTGTGTTGTCATAGCAAATATAGAGATCCAGAGACGCTCCCTCTATAGCACACTAGCCTCCCGGATCCTGAAGAGCCACTGGGATAAAAGTAGAAGTATAGAGAGATMTGTTTCGTCACGGACGGATAATCTTTCCCAGAGATCCAGAGCCGTTCCCTCTTTAGCACACTAGCGATTACAGAGAACCAGAGCCGCTAGGCAGCACACTAGCTTCCCSGATCCGGTTGAGTCTCTGAGAAGTGATGCTTCTAGGAGATAGGACAAAAGTAGAAGTTTCCCWCGGACTTTCACCCTYGTGCCTCCTCCAGCTCCGAGCAGYGTGATCCAGAAGTTGCCCCTGCCGCTGAACTGATATCGACTACAGAAGTGGAAAAGGATGCAGATCAACTAAGGATGCAGGTCTTTAGATTCGGGCGGAAAGATCTGAAGCAGATCTACTAATGGATCGAAGATCCCACAAAGAAGGCACAGCGAATGCAGAGATTTGTGAAGCATGCGCCCTTCCATGTCAGAGCTGAAACTGGCTGTAAAAAGGGAAAAGATTGCAGATCTACTAATGGATCGAAGATCCCACTGTGTTATCTTAGCGAATTTAGAGATCCAGAGCCGCTCCCTCTATAGCACACTAGCCTCCCGGATCCTGAAGAGCCACTGAGAAGCGCTGGTCCGAGGATATAGGATAAAAGTAGAAGTTTTCCCTCGGGCTTTCCCCCTCGTGCCTCCTCCAGCCCCGAGCAGTTTGATCCAGAAGTTGTTATGTGTTATGTGAGCTCTAGGGCTTTCACTTACAGAGACCGTTGTTACAGACATTAGTGATCCTATTCTGCTACCATTGGATCGTAGTCCCCTGCTGATGGCCGAACGAGTCTAGTGATCCTAGTCGCCCCCTCTATAGCTAACTAGTTTTCCGGATCCGTTTGAGACTATGAGAAGTGTCCCATTCACATGACGAGGACTGCCCCTCTTCGGCTTCCTCCTGCTCCCCTCAACCCCTTCTAATTCTCAGAACCCCTTGACCTTTTCCTCTTCATGGCAACAAACATTGACCTATCCTGGGCAGACGATGAAAATATTTGGGCCCAAGACAACCTCTTTCAGAGCGATGAGACCTATCAACTCCTCCTTGATTGCTCCTGACATCCCACAAATACCTCTCCCTCCTCGATCAAGCCACCTTCTTATGCACAAGATGTTCTTCTTGCCCCCACTTTCTCAACTTTTTCTACACAACCCCCTCCACCTGAGCCTGATATGCCTCTTGGGACCTCTTCCCATGGCCCAACACGAACACCCTTCCCACACGGAGGTGCGGGACACAACAGACAAGCTGGAGCATTGGGCCGCTCGAATCGAAAGCTAAAAAGCTGGAAGGTGAGACAAACTACAATGGTCTGCTCTCTTGGGCAGGAACTAGCCAAGGATAGGGTCTCCAGCCTTGCTAAGCGAGCACTAGTAGGAAGGTTCTACTATCTGAAGATGCATAAAACTCGCCTCGATCGTTGGGTTCAGGAATGTTGGAAACCAATCCTTGGTTACTGTCCACGAATTAGCCATCTCTCCAGCCAGTGGCTCATCTTCCACTTCCTCTCAGAAGAAGACCTACAACAAATCCTCTCGACCCCCTGGATTTTGGACAGAGGAGTTCTCATGCTCAAGCAGTGGACACCAAGTTTCCATCCTTTCAAAAGTACCTTCGACAAAAGATGGCTCTGGATGATTATGCCAGATTTTCCAATAGAACCGTGGACACCACCCATCCTGGAGATGGTTGCTAATACTGCAGGACAATTTATCTTTTTTGACAAACGCTCCCTCAAATGGTCAAATAAAAGGGCAGCATGGGTCCTAGTCGAATTTGACACTGATCTTGGTGTGCCGGAATCCCTTGAGGTCAGAGTGGGTGAACACTCTTTCAGACAGGTCCTTGATTATTGGAGAGAACCTTTCAGATGCCACCTCTGCTGGCAGCCAGGACGCTTAAAAATAATTGTCCTTCCTCCAAAGTCAACCTACCAAATCCCTCTCTGAGACACATTGAACAATCCCCCTCTCTCCCCCTGGTTCATGACTCCTTCCTTGGTAAGATGCGAGACCTCTTCCCTACCTTCTTTCACAAACTTTCAGAGGATGAACTTAGACACCTCAAAGTTAATGAAGCCTGGTTTTGGGAAATCTTTGAAGTTTTCTGGAGCTTGCTTATGGACAAATTGGACCCCTCCCTCCCCCTTCCCTCGTCCTCTCCTACTTCTACCACTACACCCATCTGTCCCCCACAGAATACAACAAATGCTACTTCAACACCCTCCCTCAATCCTACCCAACATTCAAACATCCTTTCCACCCAAACCCCTCCTCAGACTGCACTAACCCCCTCTTCTCCTGGAACATCCACCGAGCCATACACTCCCTCCACCCTTTCAATCCTTCCACTCTCTCATGTTCCCCTCGCAATTACACATTCCTCCACCCCACTTCCTCCCAATCAATCTAATGTCACTATCCGAAAAAACCGGTCTAGATTTCCCAAAAAGCCCCCAGGCTCTGTAGAGGGAGGACTCGCTGGCCTCCCTTCTTCAATTACGTTCCCCTCAAAAGATATCCCTACTGATTGTGGTCCCTCTTTTTCTCCCTCCTTGGCACTTAGAGCAACCTTGCCAATCAACCCTGTCACTTAATGATCATTCTTTCTTTTAATCTCCGTGGATTCGGAAGCCCCACCAAGCTAGCTTCCCTCAAAAGATTATTCTCTAAGATCAAACCGGACGTTGTTTTTCTACAAGAAACCCTGGTTAGCAGCGACAAGGCAAAATCTATTTTCTTGAAGTGTCTCCCACACTGATCTGCTATTGCAGTAGACTCACTAGGCCGCTCTAGAGGACTGCTTACAGGTTGGAACCTGGATGTTGCTGATTTTCAAGCCTTTGGCACCTCGGATGGGATTTTCATTGAAGGTAAGCTACTTTTCTCTTCTACTTCCTTTAAACTCTTAAAATGTTATGCCCCTTACAACAATCGTGAGGCCTTTTGGCAAAAAATCTTTGACTCTGGCACCCTTCATGAGGAAAACCTCATATTGGGTGGTGATCTAAACTTCACCCTTTCCACTCAAGAAGTGTGGGGTACTTCTGCAAGGATTGACCCAAAGGCATATTTTTTTGACTCTATTTTCCATAGAGCGGGGCTCATTGATCTCCAACCTTCGGTATCTTCTCCCACCTAGAGGAACAACAGAACAGGGGTCAATGGTATTGCCAAAAGACTTGACAGGTTCCTGCTAGATTCAAAGTTGATAAACAATCGTCTTCACTTCATATCCTGGGTTGAGCCATCTACGATCTCAGATCACCACCCGATCTGTCTCTCAATCGAAGGCCCCCAACAAGTTACATCATCTCCTTTTAAGTTCAACTGCTCGTGGATAGGTGATTTGGGTTTTAACACTCTTGTCAAAAATACCTGGGAAGAAATGATAGATTGGTCGAACTCATCGGCAATCCGACTGCTAATAGAGAAACTTAAATATTTAAAATAGAAGGTTATAAATTGGCAAGTAAAGAAACAACAGGCTATGAAGGCCGACTTGGTACTGGTGGAAGAATAGATAACAACCCTTTTCCATAATAATCCGTCTCATATCTTTAATGCAGAGGATATTAACCTCCTACAAGAACTGACCCTCAAGAAAAATAAAATACTAGCACATGAATAAGCTACTTGATGACTCTAAAGTAGGGCGACATGGATTGAAAAGGGAGATAAGAATACAAGTTTTTTCCACAAATACGCTTCACAGAGGCGCAACCACAACACTATTTGGGATCTGACAGATGATGATGGTAACGCTGCCATAACTGACTAGGAGTTACACTCGCTGGCATTTAAACATTTTAGAACTCAATACCAAGCTTCTGAGACTGAAAATATAGACGTCCAGTTTGATGTATTACAGTCAATCCCACGCTTCTTCAATGAGTCAGAAAACCAGAATCTCGGGAAACCTATCACTCTCGAGGAGCTAAAAGACACTATTGACAAAATGCCCAAGGACAAAAGCCCTGGTCCAGATGGATGGACCCAGGAACTTTTTCAACATTTTTTTGAGATTATGGGATTGGATATGCTTAACGCTGTTGAAGAATCCCGCCTCACATGGAAGATTCCTGGAGCACTAAATGCTACATTCTTCACACTAATTCCAAAATCTAGTAAACCTGTCAACTTCAACGATTTCCGACCCATTGCATTATGCAATTTTTTGTACAAAGTCATCTCAAAAACCATAGCCAACCACTTAAAAGAAACTCTAGATAAGTGTATCTCTTTTGAACAGTTTGGGTTCTTGAAGGATCAACTGATATTTGATGATGTGGGTATTACCCAGGAAAGTCTACACTTAGCCAAGTTAAAAAAACTGAATGGAGTCATTCTTAAACTCGATCTAAAGAGAGCATATGACAGTGTAAGTTGGCAATACCTTTATTTGTTACTGGACCAAATAGGACTTGACAGTTTAAACAAATCTTGGATTATGGGCTGCTTAACCTCGGTCAATACGACAGTGCTGGTGAATGGAACTCCAACAGACTTCTTTCGATGCCACCGGGGACTCCGTCAGGGTTGTCCAATGTCACCAATTCTCTTCCTTCTTGTAATCGAGGCACTCAGCAGAATGATCAACAAAGCAGTTGAAACAGGTACTTTTAAAGGACTTAAAGTAGCTCCTGGCATCCATATTTCACATTTATTATTTGTGGACGACGTCCTCATCCTGGGAGCCGACAACCTTGACTACTGGAAAGCACTTAAAATTATCCTCACAAATTTCTGTATTGCAACAGGACTTTCCATCAATACTCATAAATTTGGATTTATTGCACAAAATTTAGATCCACTACTAAAGCACTTCCTCATTGTTGATTACAAAATACAGGTAGACATTCTAGATCAGGGGTTAAAGTACCTTGGTTTCCCCCTGAAACCAAACTGTTACAGAATTGGTGACTGGTCGTGGCTCATCAAAAAGATAGAGAAGAAGATTAACAATTGGACTTTTCATTGGCTGTCCCTGGGAGGTAGACTCACTCTAGCAACATCAGTCTTACAAAGTATCCCAGTCTTTTGGCTTAGTCTGACAAAAGCACCGACGTCTATCCTCCAGCGCATTCAACTACTGATTAGCATATTTATCTGGAAAGGGGGCAAGAAAACCACTGGTTATCACCTTGCTAATTGGCAAAGTTTATCTAAACCGAAAGAGGCTGGTGGTTGGGGCATAAAACACATGAAATAGTTTGCTCTTGCCCTGGCAGCCAAAACCTGTTGAAGAGGTCTCTTCGGAAACAATATTTGGAACAGGGTCATCACCAGGAAATACCTTAAAGGTATTGACCTTACTTCTTGGCTGCACAGGGATGTACACCACACAAAGACATCATCCATTATCTGGCAGAATCTGATGCTATCTTTACAAATCATCAAGCGTTGGCTGGCTTGGAAGGTTGGGACTAGACAACGTGTCATTCTTGGGCGTGATCCTTTCATTGGATGTGAGGACAACGTCCAACTATCCAACTTGCTTTTACAACACTTACATAGCCAAGCCATCTTCAACTTAGCATGGGCCAGAAACATTGACCCAACCGAACCTCAACAGAGTTGGTTGAGCGCTAGATCTTTGGGTTTAAGTTCAGAACTCAGTCAAGAATGGGACACATACACAAAAAAACTAAATCTCAGCGGCATCCGACTCAACAATGAAAAAGACTTACTTACTTGGTCATGGAATCGATCCTCAGGAACAGTCACAGCCAACTCTGCCTATTATTGCGTCCTTTACACATTCAATTGTAATGACGGTCAATGGTGGCATAAATCAATTTGGTCGGTGAAGGTAGCAGTCAAAATCATCTGCTTCCTGTGGCTATACTTAGAAGATCGACTACTTACCGACATCAACTATAAAAAACGTGGAGGAATTGGTCCTTCAGTTTGCACATTGTGTCTAAAGGCAGAAGAGTCAATCACACACCTTTTTGTGGACTGCCAGACTACGCAAGTGATTTGGGGCCATATACTCACTTCCTTGAGAATTGACTTTGAGTGGAACAAGGATACCATCGAAGAAAACCTCAAATATTGGTTTCTCAAATTGCCAAATCATAAACACATTCCCCTTCTGTTTATGTGGGAAATTTGGAAATTTAGAAACAGAATACTGTTTGACAACCGTACCAAGAATGTTCCAGGACTTCACCAAAAAATTCTTACCTCAATACAAGAACATCCACTTAAAGAGGAAGAAGATAAAACAACCATACTACTTAACCCTGTCTACTTCAACAATAACCCTATTGGCTTCTTTGATGGTGCAGCCTCAACAGACAAATGTGGTATAGGTATTTACTTAAAAATCATCTCCGGACACAACATCCAAGCACACTTTGCTGGAGGTTCAGGGAACAATATGAAAGTTGAGTTGCTGGAATTATGGGGACTTCTACTTCTTGCCACACATTTCTCTATAAATAAATTAATGGTGGCAGGGGACTCTAAGGTTACTATAGATTGGATAAGTGACAAAGCTAAACTAGAGATAATCTACCTTAGTTAATGGAAGGATAAGATTAGCAACTTAAATCAAGGCTTTGAAACTTTAAACTTCATGCACATACACAGACAATTTAACAAAATAGCTGACAGCCTATCCAAGAAAGCACTTAAGGATAAACCAGGGTGGCTATATTTTGAAGAGATTATCAATGGAACTACAATTAGAGGCGACAAACTACATATCCTATAAGGTGACAATAACCATAAATATTACAGGGTAAAAAAGGAAAAAGACAAACAATGTATTCTCAGGTTTCAGCTGGAACAAAACATGACTATTCTACACTTGGAAATCAGTTTATTGTAATAAGAAGTTTCATTTGATTCTAATAAGAATAATAGTGGAATTGTTTTTTTCGTGTGAAAAAAAAAAACCTACATCATAAAGTACTAATTTTTTTCGATGAAAAGATTGGTATCCCCTAGAGAATTGACGGTAGGTAATATATTTATTGCTCGGTGTAAAATCACTTTTAAACGTATTTATCACCTTTTTATGTATAAATTCAATTTTTTCCCTTATAAAAAGTAAAGGATTTCTTTCTTTTAACGTATTCCACTTATAATTTTAAATTACCTTAAATTATTTACCACTTTTTAAATTCACCATTTTCAAAGAAACATAGGAGGAGGATATATTTCTTTCTTACCAAGCTAGGTTACTAGCCATTCTCCTCCTACTCCTTATAATGTTGGTGAGATCACGATTAACACACAAACTTTACTACAAAACAGGCCTCTCCCTATTGTGCAGTTCTGTCTATCGATATCCCTTGCAGCCTCATATCATACCCCTCCTACTCTATATAATGTTGGTGAGACCACGACTTACACACAGACATTATTACAAAACATGCCTCTCCCTACTATGCAATCCTCTCTACCATTTACCCTTACACCTCCTCATACTACTCGCTACAAACCTGTGTTAACACATAATATTTTCCACCCTTCCCATCCTCGGGAGTATCCATCACTTGTTGCATAGATTACACACGAATACACCTTCCATAACCCCCCCTTCTAGTTGTTCTCGAGAGGTGCGTGAACACACACTTACAACAACACAATCTAAAATTTTTGGAGACCATGAGCCCGAGTTCTTTGGTGAACAGACCTCTGCATAACACGATTCTCTCTGCTTAGTGGGTCAGCACGAGTCAGAGACAATAGATAGTGATATAGGGAATGTTTTGAATGCACTTCTACCATCATACAAAGAAGTGTTCGAACCCATGCCCTTACCTACTTATCAGGGTGCGGTTTTACACAACAGGCCAGATGTTGACCATCTTATGAGATCAATTGAGACATCTTCTACCTCCTTGGGAAAAGAATACATCTAGTCTAGAGGAGATGGCTTTGAACATTCACCTATCAAAACCCACAATGCTCGTCGCAAGGAAGGCACCACAACATCTCATTCTGGGGACACTCAACACAATCCTACTGACATTGAGGCGCTTAGAGGCATGAAAGCCCTAACAAGAGCAAAGCCATGATTTTTCTCTCCCTTAACATCAGAGCAGTGGGGGGCCACCTAAAAGCTACCTCGTTCATAAGACTTCTCACACACATCTCTCCGGACATAGTCTTTCTTTAGGAAACATTGGTAGACAGTAAAAAGGCCAGGAATTTTCTTAATCAATTCTTTCCAAACTGGCACATTTGTATAGTTAACTCACCTGGCACATCAGGGGGGGTTGGATGTGGCTTGGGATCCTGACTCCTATGAACTTGTTCCTTATATTTTTTGTGGAGGAATATTATTATCTGGTACATGTCGTCAATCAAACATAAGGTACAATCTACTCAACCTGTATGGCCCTTGTTCAAATAGACAACATTTTTGGGAGAAACTAGAAATCAGGGGCTTACTAGACCTTGATAACCTGATCATAGAGGGCGACTTTAATTTGAATAAAACTATTGGAGAAACTTGGGGAGACACCGCTTCCCTTGATACACTGGCTGATTACTTCAATATGCTCTTTGTTGCACATCACTTGGTGGATCTCGCACCAGACCATTTGAATCCAACGTGGCGCAATGGGCGAGTGGGAGAAAACTACATCTCAAAGCGTCTGGACCATTTTCTAATTTCTGAACATCTTTTATCCTTGGAGGAAAGTTATCGCACCTAGGTAAACTTACCATTTCTCTCAGATCATGCCCCAATTATTCTTCATTTGGACGCAATTACACACAAGACAACCTATCCCTATAAATTTAATTCAAACTGGCTTTTGGAAGAAAAATTCAATTCTTTAGTTGCAAAAATCTAGAAAGACCCTCTTTTCTTGTCCAAGCAATGCATTCAACATAGAATAGTATGGAAGCTTAGAATTTTAAAAGCACGCACTAAAGCATGGGCAACTACACTCCAAAAACAAAATACACAAAGACTGTTCGATCTAGACTCTGCTATTTGAACCCTCATACTCTCGGATGCCAGTGCAGGGTACACAAGATCCAACTGTTTTTCTCTTCAGGAGCTCGAATCGGAGCGGAATCAACTTTTTATTAAATAAGAATCCACTCAGAGACAAATATGTGGAACTAACTGGATCAAGAGTGGTGATCTCAACACCAAGTTTTTTCACAAATTCGCCAGTGCAAGAAAGAATAAAAAACATATTTGGGGAATCTTATCAGAGGATGGAATACTTCAAAAAGGACAACATGCCTTAAAATATGTAGTTGTTAACTATTTCTAGCCCTTCTTTAAACATAATCCCTCTGCCAACCTGCAGATCTCAGCTTTGGTGGCCAGTCTCTTCACACACACAGTTTTGGAAGAAGACGCTCTTCTACTTGACATTACATGTACTCTCCAAGAGATTTCTGTGGCTCTCAAATCCTTCTCCAAGGACAAAAGTCCAAGCCCTGATGACTGGTCTGTAGAATTTTACCTACACTTTTTTGACCTGGTTGGTCTGGATCTTCTTGATTTAGTGGAGGACAAAAAACTTCGAGGAAAGGTGATTGGTGCAATCAACTCGATCTTTCTTACTAGTATTCCCAAAATAGACATTCCCACAACATTTGGAGACTTTCTGCCTATTTCCCTCTGCAACCTTTGTTACAAGCTCAGCTCAAAAATTATTGCCACCAGGATCAAGCCTTTTCTCTCTTGTATCCTTTTGATTGAACAATTGGGATTTTTAAAAGGTCGTCAGATTCTAGAAGCCATCGACACTTCCCAGGAATGCTTGCACAACATTAAAGCTAAGAAATCCAAGGCAATTATTCTCAAGTTGGACCTTAAAAAGGCCTTTGACTTCATTGATTGGGACTTTATCAGATTGGTCGTAGTACAAACACGCTTCAACCAACAATTAATAAAGTGGATTATGAGCTGTGTGGACAACGCCAATCTTTCCATTTTAGTCAATGGAGAATCCTCCTCCTTTTTTCACATGGGCAGAGGTCTGAGACAAGGCTGCCCCCTCTCACCTCTTCTCTTCATTCTGGCTATGGAAGCCTTAAGCCTTCTCCTAAAATCATCACAAGCAGAAGACAAGATTTATGGTATAAAGGTGTCAAAAACCCTTAAGATATTACACCTCCTTTTTGCTGATGACGTTCTCATCATGACCAAGGGAACTCCTCAGGAATGGATTGAAATTAAAGAGATACTTCACAACTTCTGCATCGCCACCAGATCGACGATCAATTGGGACAAATCCATCTTTCACTTTGCCAATATACAACCTGCTCTCCTGGATCAGATCAAAGGTATTTTCCCCCACACATTCTCTCCACTTTCCTCTGGTCTCAATTATCTAGGCTACCACCTTAAATCAAAATCATATAAGCCTTCAGACTAGAACTGGCTACTTGCCAAAGTGGAAAAAAGAACGAGACATTGGTGCACAAGGTGGCTCTCGCTTGGTGGCATGTTTACACTAATCAAAGCAGTCCTTCAGGGACAAGTAGTCTATTGGATGGCCTTAGCATCTATTCTCGCCTCAGTCCTCACAAAACTCTGAAAGATGATATTTAACTTGCTTTGGTCTGGTTGCTCCGAATATCCCCGACAACATCTTTGCAACTGGCTCACCCTGGCTAAGCCAAAACATAAGGGAGGGTGGGGGATTCAAAATCCAATTCTTTTCAGTCAAGCCCTTGCGACTGCATCTCTCTGGCAAGTTCTGACACGTCCGAGAATTTGGCATTCTATAATTATTGATAAATATCTCAGCCATTACACAGTTAAAATATGGCTTCTTGTGCAAACGACCACTCCCAGAACAACCTCATTCTTATGAAGGAACATCACAAAAACAAAAAGTTGGATCACTTGCTGGCTATGTTAGCTCCCAGGCTCAGGCTCTACCATACAACTTGGATGTGATCGCATCAGTGGGATGAATGCACCAGTCGCACTTTCCCCACAACTTTTATCACATCGTTATACAATTAATATTTGGTATTTATCTCAAATTAAAGAGACTTCCACTACAGATCATCAACCAGACAGATGGATCACTAGCGCAACCTTAGGACTCAATCTGCTATTGGCGAGTGAATGGAATAATTTTTGTCTTACCCTCACTTTCTTGGGCATCCGCCTCACTAATTTAGAATATCATCCACAATGGGCAGGGGGCGACTTCTCTGGTATTCTAACTTTACAAAATGTTTACACTGCAATATCAAATACAATCTAGAACATAACAATCAGAGGCTGGGAAAAACATTATTGGAGCTGGCGCATTCCGCCCAAGGTAAAATGTTTTACCTGGCTGTTGATCAATTACAAAATTTACACCTGGGATGTTCTTCTAAAAAAAGGAGGGTTTGGTCCTATATTTTTCCACTTATGTCGTCATGATTCGGAAACAACAAACCATGTCTTTATTAATTGCTTATTCACAAGACAGGTCTGGCGAAAAACTACATTGACTTTAAATCTCACCTCTTCCTCGGATGGATTTTCACTCCCGGACTGGTTTAAAACCTGGGCACAAAAAGAGAACAAGAACATGCATCTACCATCCATTATTTGTTGGATGATCTGGCTTGAAAGAAACAATGCCATATTTGAAAATGGGACACCATCATCAACTGCTACAGCTTATAAAGCACTTGGAATCTTCAATTCTTGGAATTATTCACTTGCTAAAAAAACTAGAGATCAACACATTTTAAAGGCACCTAAACTTGATGACGTCCCTACTGCTTGGTTTGACGGAGCTTCTCGCACAAATGGATCACTGAGTGGAGATGGAGGATTAATTAAAACCACTAACAACACTTTCTACAAATGGACTTTCAACTGTGGCCCAGGCACCAACACCAGGGAAAAACTTTTAGGTGCCTGGGCCACACTTTACTTAGCATCCAGACTCTACATAGAATCCTTAGTGGTACTTGGAGATTCCAGTATTGTCATAGATTGGTTGAGCGACAGGGGAGAACTCCAAGAAATCACACTCTTGTCTTGGAAGGACAGAATTAGACTTCTACATTCATCCTTTAAAAAAAGCAGCTACAAACATATCTACCGTGAGCATAATAAAACTGTTGATCTCCTTTCAAAGACTACGCTCTAGGAAAGAATGGGATTCATAACATATCATCTCTGGATAGATGGCCATGAGGGCCCTACACACTTTCTATCCCCGTGCTAAGATCAGTAATAATTAATCCTATTTCCTTAGTGGACTTTCTAGTCATGAAAGATGGATTTTTATTGCTGTCCACAAGTTCCAATATCATTCTGAACCTCATCCACTTGGCTGTCCTCTCATACAACCACCTTCATATATTACATGCTAGAAAAATCTCCATGTTGCTTCATCCATTTATAACTCTCTCTCTTTGTTGGTTGAAAGATTACAAATGGGGAAAGTTATAAGTCTATATCATCGTGACTGCAATTGTAATCTCGTGTTTAGTACACAAATTATATAATACATATAATGAGAAATTTTCGAGTTGAAAAAAAAAGTTACTGGGAATACAACAAGTGAGGCCCTAAAAGTGCCTAGGGATTCGACCCAAAACTTCATTTGAGCAAATAATCTCATTTGAGTAAACAACCCTCACTCAAAACACTCATCCACTTGAGTTAACCCACCCGACTAAGTTACCTAACATTATTATAAATGAAACCTTGAAATAAAATAAAAAAAACTTGAGTTTTGAGTATTAATTTAAAATGAAATTAGAAAAAGTAATAATAACAAATAAAATGAAATTATTATTTAATTTTAAATATATATATTTTTAAATAATAATAATAAAATAAATTGAAATTACTTATGACTTTATTATCTTCTTTTTATATTGCTTTGATTATTTTCTTAAGAAATTTCTTCATTAAAACATTCACAATAAATACCTCTCAATGAATCCATATACAATATTCTTCCTATTATATATTAATCAATTATTTGAGTTTATTCTAAATGTTCCTATACTTTCCCAAATCTGACTTTCTAAATGTTTGCAAGAGATTATGGTATGGAAGACAAAGGTGTACCCTAGTGGATCAACTATGCCCACTATGCTAATAGAATCTAACATGGTAAAGTTAAAGACCCTTTATATGGGGATATGTTTACAAGAGAGTGTGGTACCGAAGACAAAGGTGTACTCTAGTGGATCAACTATGGATAATAGAAGCCAACATGGTAAAGTTAAAGATTATATTAAGTAATAAGTATGTTGAATTAGAGAAAAACATGTGGCATCGTCAAGACTAAAGTGCATTCACTCATATGAACTTGTAGAATGATTGGATATAAGGGTGGTGAAATCTTAGGTGATATGAGGGGTATCAATAACCACCTTGTAACAAAGTTTCTTTGGAGGGAAAGGGGTAATGAGTTTGGTCGCAAAAAGTAAGGAAAGTTTGGGTTTCTTTGGAGGGAAAGGGGGTAATGAGTTTTGTCACAAAAAGTAAGGAAATTTTTAGTATTCATGCACTTTTCAAACCTATTCTTACTCCCCCCTTGCTTTCTATAAGTATCCTTGAGTGTTGGTGAAGGAAGGCTTCAATATGGGCTTGATTTTGTAAAGGGAGCCTCGAGCCTGAACACTTGGAAGGTTGTTCCCTCATACCAAAAAGCCACAAATATGATTTTTTTGTGTCTTTGTGTTGCATCTCTATTCACCAACTTTTCTCTTCCTTTCGTTTGGCATAAATCAAGATCCAGATGAGTGAGATATGACCTTGGAAAGGTTCACGTGAAAGCATTGGTTGGAGGGTTGATGAGGGAAAAAATTGAAATTGAATCTGAATTATGGGTTAAACACCAGAATTAACAGGTTGCTACAGGTATCCATCCCTATAGCTTAAATGGGTTTTTTTGTTTGGTTCAATTAGGTCTCCTTCCAACATTTTTTTTCCAAGCCAATTTAGATTCCCTAATGCTCCAGAACGTTTTACTGAAAACATGGGATGAATTTCTGAAGGTGAATGTCATGGATGGATTCTACACTTCGTCTCATTCATCTGGACTATTTCTAGGAACCAATTTGCCTCTGGATGAGGAATATATGACATTAGGTTCACC
>JZKD02S2151590.1:5339-16814 GCA_000966675.3 Picea glauca | reverse complement strand
GCATCCATATAGTCAATTTCCATATGTTAGAGTTTTTTGACTTGATGTGATGCAAGATAAGAAATTGAAGACATAGTTTTCGAAAATTCACTTCTCACCTTGTGCAATATGAATAGGATATTGAAAAAATTAATGATATTGTTGATGCTTATTGTTGTGCTACTTGTATGATTAGTATAATGCACTCATTAATTATCAATCTGGGATTCGTAATCAACAAAGTTACAAGACACCAGTAAGAAAGGTAATTCTAATGTCATGAGTATAGAACTATTCTAAATTATGCATGCTGGAAACAAAGCAAACTAGCAAACCGAAACACACTTTGGTTGTCTTTCACAGAGAGGCTATCTGCTCCATTATGGCACATGCAAGTATGAGATGGAGTTCTTTTGACAGATCAACTCTGCTATCTGACCCAGAAATTTAACTATGCAATCACACTTCTGAAAGGGAAATCACACATCAATAATCATCAAGACATAGCATGGGTAGTTCAATAGTCAATATATTGAGTATGTTGTGGTTCACAATGTGCTGTTGTGAACTTCACTAGTTCTCCTTCAAATATGTCTGACTACTGCTGCCAACATTCATATCCATGAAACAAAATAAAATCCATAAAACAGAGAGATCATATGCAAAACATAGTAAGTAAATATCTCTAAACAATCATATAATCGTAACTCTAAACTGAACTATACTGCTATCATATGAAAGGATCAAATCTTCAACTAGTCTAACATCTATATTAGTGAAATCAAATACTAACACTAATCTATAAGGATGTTGACCTTTGTTGGGCGGTGGGACCTTGCTACTTCAACAGGTCAGCGACTAGAGTCTACAGTAAACTTGCTTTCAATCCACACATTACTCTTACTCAAACTTCAAAACATAGAATCAAACTATGCTAACAACTCAACTCACATTCATTCATAAACGATCAAGACATGGAGATAAATGACGTCCTTCTATTAAACTTCAACCCGGAATATGGTCTACAATATGTAACGCTGCTTCATATGTTGTGTTATGCTAATTCTCTACTACCTCCACCATCCTTTCCATGACTATTTAAACAGTCTTAGTCGTGAAACACAAGGAGGTGAAATCTTTAGCAGATTAGTCAATTGCCAAATTTACATATTTGGTTACATATTTTAAGCTTCATCCTCATGACACGAAGTGTATGAGGATGAAGCAAAAACAAACTAGATTAACATAGCCTTGCTATAGCTTTGATGATTCAACAAACATCCAACAATTATCTTGGTCACGATCTGGAGCTAAACTTGGTATATTCTTCTTCCTGTATTGGTACTGGATCATGACAGGTGAGATTTGGTAAATGGTACCGGATCTGAACAGTACGCAAGTGGTTGGTACCGGACTAGAACACACTATGACCGTTGGTACCGGATCACGATAGTGAATAGTTTGGTACCGGATCTTAATGGAAGGTGTGCTTGGTACCGAATTCAGACAGTGACAATCTGGCACATAAGTACCTAATGGATGAGAAGACACATAAATGCTAGACTCATCTAGAGGTCAAAGGTTACATGTGGCAATTTAAAACATTAGTACATGAAACATTTAGTCTCCTAGCTCAATAAACCACAGAATGGATGAATTCAATTATACTTTATCTTATGACCTCATCAATGACTAATGGTAGTGTTCTTTGTCATTTATCCAAGCTTAGGTAGGCCAAGAAGGTATAAATGAGGAGTATAATAGGGTAGTGGGGATGTCAATTTAGAGGCTCAACATTCCCCCATGCCAAAATCATTGCATGTCCTCATGCAACTGAAACGAACTCAAAATTTTTCAAAATTTGAGACTCCATTCCTTTTACTCCTGTGGATCAATGATGTTGATGGCTGAGGCTTCTGCTTTCAGTTCCCTTTTTATGACCCTAACGTATTGTAAGAGTCTTAGTACCTTCTTGAGATTATTAGAAGTCTCTTCATGGTCATCTTGAAGTTGCTAGCTAGTTGCCTTCAGTTGCTCATTTTCCTTTTTGATATACCTGTCCAGTAGTTGGTATTCCTTCACTTCTTGTTTGAGTTCCTAGTTTTGCTTTTGCAGCTCCCTAATCTTTTTCTTCATCTGTTATTTTTTTAAGGTCCTTATTGACCCCATTGTTTCTGGCTGGGTGTATTCTCTTTCCTCTACTTCCTCCCTCATCCCACATAAAGTAATAGTAACTTGTTCCTCAGTCAAGCTAGGGATGTCATCCTAGACTGATAGGCCTTCAAAAGGGGAGGTAAGATCTATTGGGTCTTCATGTGTATGAGGACTGACAACTGATTTTCCTTTATTTTCCATGCTCCTTGTGGTTCTTTTACAAGGGGGTAATGGATCAGAGGTGCTCACAAGCTTCCTTTTCTTCTTTTTTGTTTGTGGAATGCTTACAGGGAATTGTTCTATAGATTGTTCATCTTTATTTTCTAAGCTATTCTTCTTTTTCCTCATAGTTTTTGTCTTATGACCCTTCTCCTCAAGTGATACTGTTGTGGTATCCTCCACTAATTTGGATTTACCTTTTAATTCTTGACTTTTAAAAATCTTATCGACTGTGGAAGAGGGCCCTGCTTGTTTACTGGGTTTATCCTTTTGGCTCACTGTTCTGGAGGATGATGGAGTTACCTTATCTTTCTTGCCCTTTTTCTCTTGAGGTTCCTTATCTTTATATGGAGCAGGCTGGGCTCCCTCTACAGGTTTGTTTTATGTGGGAAGGTGTTGAGTGATGAGGGTTTTCCAGCTAATCCCTTGCTTCTTGATTTCATGTATAACTAACATCTTAATAAGACCTTGATGATAAATGCTGGTCTTCTCAGTTTTGGATAGGGATTTGACACCTCTTACCATCTTGTTCAAACTCATCCATAAAAAATATGGGAAATCAATTTCAGGACCTCCTTCAAAGTGTAACAGAAGCCTAAGATGATATATGAAGGTTACAACATACCTACCCTCACAAGTGAGGAATCGTTGAAGACTAGCAAGCTTTGGATGATACTCTTCCTTGATATAGTTCCTAGGAATCCCCTTTTTCCAATCAGGGTGTTGATGGTCTTCCTTCATAAATTGTTGGCACATTTCCTTGTTGATTCCTACTCCTTTGAAATACTTGGCTCCTCAGTTAGGTAATCCCGTGGCTTCCCTTAAGGTTTCTTCATTGACTGTTAGCTGCAGATTTCCTATGTGCATAATCTCTCCATCGTAACCCTGAATAAATGCTTGAGATACCTTCTCATGACAGCCTGTGAATTTATCCAAAAATGGCATCCATCCCGCTCTAGCATACTTATCTCTACATGGCTGGAACTCCTCAGTCTCCCTATAAATATGGAAGACTGGTTCACGTCTACTCACAACCATATTTATGAACTGTGCGTGAGAATAGGGTTGTGGCGCAAGGGTTTGGTTATCTATGAGGGTAAGGTTTTGGTACTGGATATCGCAGAGAGGAGTAGGCTTGGAACTGGAGAAAGGTTGGTAACGAAAAAAATATGGTGATGGTGTCAATAATTCAGACGGTGAGTTTAAGTAAGATGTCGCAAAGGAAAATTAAGACAAGATGAGGCTCATATGGATGGATTCGCCACCTAGATAAGCCATTTCATTTCTGCCTGTTAGTGCAACGATGGGAACGTTGGGTGTCAAAGCATCATTTTTGTTTGAGATAGGTGATTGGACTTCTGAGCGATGAATTTGATGTTGAATTGTGGCTCATGACACAAGATACGTTTGCGATTTCTTAAGGATGAAGGACGTTCGTGGCTCATAATTACTAAACATGCTCCATATTCACACTTTTGATGTGATTTTTCCAATGTGACGAGAGGATTGATTAAGGTTAAGCATATGGGTATGAGGGAAGTGAAAGTTAGGTGCATGGTTTTAACACTAAGGTCATAAGATCTAGAATACCTTTTCATACCTATTGTAGTTTTATAAGCAAAGGAAAATAAATAATACCATGTTACCTTTGCTTTTACCATTGTATAATAAATACCCATAGCATATGTGATTGCCTTTGTATTTGAAGCTTGTAGATTGTCAGAGTTCATCTTTTTAGGCTGGAGTTTTCTGGAAGCTTGGTACTGGAATTTCTTGTACTTCATGAAACCTCTTTATTCTATGCTTGTCTTCTTTTGTGTCTAGTTCTGTAGGGTTGTAGGGTGAACATGTTGGTTTATGAAGATGAGATGTGAGTCTGAAAAAGAGTTCTGAAAGAGCTCTTTGACCCTCCCCCATGCCAAGGATGTTGCATATCCTTATGCAAGAAGATTTAACACCCTGTATCATAATGGAAGAAAAATGATAAGAGAAAAGAAACCAAATCAAATTCCAAAAGTACATTTATCACCTAGCATATGATCACATGCCTAAATTTTTTGAAATTGCCTTTCTTTTGATGACTTATTGACAAGGGTAACATTTAGCAGTGAAAATAGGGAGATTTTTATATTTTTGCCAGCAAAGTAAATCCAACCTAACTTGCTTCAGAGATTTACTATCATTATATGTTATGGCTAAATTTCACAGTATAAGTAGATTAGAGTCCCTAGTTAGGGCTCCACTCTTAAGAAGTTTCCTTCTTAGGTAATGTAGGATTTATATGTCAGATCGATAAAGTTGACTTAGGGTAATTCTTAAATGGACATTTTCTTGTAGTAATTATCTTGTTTGTTAATATGGATTTTGTATCTCATAAATGTCAACAATGACCTTTGCTTGTAGTGTTCATTTTTTTTTAGATGACAAAAGTGAATTTTTCAGTTAGACAAGTATAGATGAGACATTTCTCAACCAGAACCCACTGCCAGCAAGCCTGTTCAGTACTCCAGTAGGGTAGTTGTGATAATTAGTGAGAGACATACTTTCCCCTGGCAGAATGCCCCATTGCCAACAGGCTTGTTCAGTACCCTGATGGGTTTGCCTAGTCATACCAAAGACCGATACCCGCTGCCAGCATACCTGTTCAGTATCCTGGCAGGTTAGTCTCTTAAACCCTTTTTCCATCAGAGGCTTCTTGTCCATAGTCACCTATTTCGGTTTTTATTAAAGAGTGCTTTTGCACAGTGACAGGGGAGGCTCGTCTGAAAATCATTTTACAGGGTGGGATGGTATTGGGTTGGAAGGTGTATTCTCTTATTTGAATGTCTTTAAAGAGTTTTCTAAAGGAAAAATAAACTTATGTATGCATATTATTTCTTTAGAGCGATCCAAATGTATAATTTTGTCTGAGTTTGTCCATAAGAGAATGACCTAAAGTTACCTTAGGGTATTGATACATCCTCTTCCATAAACATTTTCCTAATGTGCCCATGACAGAGAGTGTTCATATACTCATATGTTACTCTTTAGTAAAGATAATCCAATGAATACTATTGAAGTCTAGTTAGGGTGAGATAGTTACTTGTAGGCCAATATATTTTTTATCCCTTTAATCATGCTGAAATACTGGATAAAGGAAACCTCTAGACTTTGAAGCAGATTATGCATGGTTCTTTTAGGAATCATAGGTAAGGATTATGTCTTCTTTGTCAAGCAACAGAACCAAAAGAAATTAAAATACTTCCTTCTAGCCAACAACAGAACCAAAAGAAACTAAGAATTCTTCCTTTTAGCTAGCAATAGAACCAAAAGAAATTAAAGATACTTCCCTTTAGTCAGCAATAGAACCAAAAGAAATTATTGCTTCATAAGGGCTTCCATTTGATACTGCATTCGACTTATTGGTTCCAGCTTAAGTGGTTATTGCATGGCTTCATACTTCATATTATTTGTCATAAGATTTTGAAATATGCGTAGAATTCCTTTGTCAATTAGGTGATGTGTCCTGATAGTATCGTATAAGTACCAAACTTCTAGTACCAGACTTCTGGTACCGGACCATCACAGGATTGCTGGTACCGAACCAGAATAGAGTATTGTTGATGCCTACAAACTGATGTTTAGAAAGTTCATGAAGGATAAAATAAATTATAGAAATCTACTTACAAAGATAAAATGCAAAAGTAAAACAAAATGAGGTAAGAATCCATTGTTACCTTCAACTTGTTAGCAAAACACAATCCACACCTATGTACAAAAGTTTTTAAAATTAAACCAATCAATCAATGTGGATCAGTAGGAAGGTCTCCTTCCTTACTGATCACCTGCATATCTGAATTCTGTAGTATACGAGTCAGAAATTCCTCTTTTGATAGGGGTTTGTTATAAATTCTCAACCGATGACCATTCACAAGTAGTGGAGTCCGATGTTCGTCAATTGTCTTTATTCTGATTGAACCATTATCATAGACAGTGTCAATTTCGTAAGGTCCCATCCAAAGAGTAGTTAACTTACCTTTGAAGTTCTTGAATCTGCTGTCATACAACAGGACCCAATATCCTTGTTGAAATTTTTTCCTTTTGAGATACTTCTCATGCCATTTTGTTCTCTGCTCTTAAATGAGGGTGGTTCTTTGAAGTGCTTCCTGCCTAATTTCATCCAGCTCATTAAGCTGTAAGAGTCTTTGTTGCTGGGCTTCATCCAAGTTCATGCCAACTTGTACTACAGTCCTGAAGGTTTTGATCTGGAATTCTATGGGGAGAAGCACCTCATTCCCATATACCAATTCGTAAGGTGTATGTCCTGTTGTATTCCTCCAGGTGATTCTATAAGCCCACAAGGCTTCTAGTAATCTGTCAGCCCAATCCTTGTGGTGTAGCTGTAATTTTTTGGTAAGAATGGACTTAATAACTTTGTTGGTAGATTCTACTTGTCCATTTGCCTGTGAGGGTGTAAATTTCTTGTGTTTGATTTGGTACTGTTCTATAACAGCTTTGACTAGATTAGAGGTAAATTGAGTCCCCTGATTAGTCACAATTTCTTGAGGTACACCAAATCTAGTAAAGATGTCATTAAAAAGGAAATATACTACTGATTGTTCACTTGCAGCTAGTAAAGCTTTTGCTTCAACCCACTTAGTCACATAGTCAGTACATACATGTATATACTTTTTATTTTTAGATGCAAGGTTAATGGGCCCTACAAAATCTAATGCCCATTTCTCGAAAGGCTCAATTACTACTTGGGCTTGAAGTGGCATTTGGTCTCGTGCATTAGGATTACCCATTCGTTGGCATTCATCACAATTGGATACATAGGTTTTAGCATCTTTGAAAATATGAGGCCAATAATAACTAGCTTTCAGAACTTTATAAGCGGTCCTTTTGTCTGTGAAGTTTCCTCCACAAGGACCATCATGGCAAGCTTGCAAAATATCATGAATTTCATCTTCCCTTACACATCTCTTGATTACCAAATCTGGTCCTGTTTTGTAGAGACAATCATCATGCCACATGTAGTTTGCATTTAGCTGAATTACTTTATGTTTTTCTCTAGGAGACAATTTCTGAGGCATCTTCCCTGTCACAAGATAGTTAGCTACATCTGTATACCAAGGAGTGAATGTAGAAATAAAAAACAAATTTTCATCGGGGAAGTTATCATCTACTGGTGCATTATCTCCCAAATGAATCATTCTAGATAAGAAATCATCCACAAGATTATCGTTACTTGGTCTATCAATAATATCGATATTAAACTCTTGTAACAATAACATCCATCTTGTAACTCTAGTATTTATTACAGGTTTGTTCATTAAGAATTTGATGGTTGAATGATCAGTGTGTACAAAAGCTTGATATCCTGTAATATAGTGTCTAAATTTATTGATAGCATGGACTACAACTAACAATTCTTTTTCTGTGACAAAGTAAATAGCATAAGGCATTTGATTTTCCCTTTGTCCAAGAACTGATCCAAGGGCTGTGTCTGAGGCATCAGTACAGATATGAAAAGGACGGGACCAATTTGGTCCTCTTAATACAGGGGTAGTTGACAATTTCTATTTTAGAATCTCAAAAGATACTTGGCATTCATCATCCCAATTAAATTCAGCTTCTTTAGATAATAAATTAAATAAAGGGGTAGCTAAGCTTGTGAAATTGGGAATTAATCTTCTATATTAGCCAGCATGCCCTAAAAAGCTGCGAACTTCCTTTTGCGAGGAAGGTATTCTGATTTGTTTGATAATATGAATTTTCGCAGGATCAACTCTCATTCCAAAGCTAGAGATGTGATGTCCCAAAACAATACCTTCAATGAGCATCATTTTTTATTTTTCATTACTTAGGGGAAAATTAGTTTTCTTACACCTAACCAAAACTTTTTCCAGACTAGTCAAAGCTTCCTAGAAGTCATTTCCATGGACTATAAAGTCATCCATGTAGACTTCTACACAATTGTTTTTCAAGTAAGAGAAAATGGCTAGGACAGCCCTTTGAAAAGTAGTTGGGGCATTGCAAATTCCAAAAGGAAGGACCCTATAAGCATAGGTTCCCCATGGGAAGGTAAAAGTGGTCTTCTCTTGGTCTTTGGGTGCTATTTGTATTTGGTTATAACCACTAAACCCATCTAGGAACGAAAAATACTTCTTTCCGGACAAGGTATCCAACATCTGATCAATAAATGGTAGGGGAAAATAATCCCCATGGGTGGATTTGTTCAATTCCCTAAAGTCTACACATATTCTCCACTTGCCATTTTTCTTGGGAACTATGACAAGTGGAGACACCCATTGACTATCTGAAATGAGGTATATGAGATTGGCTTGAGGAGTTTTTGCAATTCTTCTTTTACAATATCTTTGAGGGCTGGATTCATCCTTCGCTGAGGCTATATAACTGGTCATATTTGGTCATTAGTGTAAATATGATGTGTGCATGTGTCAGGGTGAATGCCTTTCATGTCTGCATAATCCAATGCAAAGGCATCAAATTGTCTTTGGAGCATTTCAATTACTTGTGTCTTTTGTTATGGTTCCAAACTAGAGTTGATATACAAAGGTTTTCCTGGGCTAATCTTAGCAAGTTCAATACTTTCTTCCTTCTCTAAGGAAGCTGGTGATAAAGTATATAATTGAGTGATATCAGGGTGCCAAGTTTGTTGAAATTAAGAACTGAAAATGTGTGACAATTCTGCAAAGGACCTAGGATATTCAATGCAGTTTGTATCAGCCAAAAATAAACTTAAGACTTGTTCATCTGATTTCTCTTGCATTCCTCTTAATTGTTCAAGTGTTAACAGGGGTCTAATGAAATCTTCCTCTCCATAAGGGTTTTCTAGCCAAACAGTGATTTCTTGTGCCGGTTGGGTAGGAGGGAAGAGAACAAGTTTTTGGTTATGTGTTCCATTGGATATAGTCATCTCGCCGGACCAACAACTGATAAAGGCATCTGCCATGGCCAGCCAAGGGCGGCCAAGAACCATAGGGTGTCTTGGTTTGGAGGATGATTTAGAGTAAATGACTAGAAAGTCTATTGGATATTCCCAAGAAGCTAGAGTGACTATGATATCATCTAAACTTCCTGCAAGGCTAATGACTGACTTATCTGCCAATTCTATCATGGTTTGGGTTGGTCTCAACTGGTTGATTTGGAGTTTTTGCATAGTGTCAAAAGGCATTACATTAATTGATGTACCCAAATCAACGAGTGTGTTTGGTAAGGAAATACCATTAATTTCAACAGTGACTACTGGATTCCGAGGGTCATTGTATTTATATGGCATTTCAGAAATAAATTCAGATAATTGTCCTACTACCTGAACAAGGGGAGGTTCCTTATTCTTCCTTCCTGGTTTCTTAATACAAAGATCCCTTATGATTTTGGCGTATATGGGGATATCTTTGATGGCTTGCAACAAAGGTATTTTTATACATACATTTCGTAATTCATCCTCTATATCTTTGTGCAAGGGTGGGTCAAGTTTCTTCACTAATAGTCTTTCGGGGTAGGGTGGAAGATTAACTTGTTGAGGTACTCCTACAGACTAAGAAGTGATTGGAATAGGAGGGGAAGTCTCTTATTCTACAGGGGTGGTTTGAGTGTTTTCTTCCTCAGAATGTTTATCATTTTCTTCCTGAATTACTACTCTAGGATTTGATTGATTTACAACTTTCCCTGATTGTAGTTGAATTTCATAGGTGGGAAAGGTTTGAACTTCTGCATTCTGCACAGGGTGGGTGGGTCGATTATTGGGGTTAGGGATTGGCTGGGTAGGGATTGTTGTTGGTCTAGGAGGGTTGTGGGCATCTTGGTTTTGTGGTTGTTGATTGGCATTTATAGGTACTTGTTGCTGCTGGTTAGGGTTCAAGGGGACTATAAATTGCTACTGTATAGGAGGTGGAAGTAAATCTTGTATCTGTGGTGGGTTAAATCCAGGTAGTAATTGGGAAATGTTTGCAGGATACTGTGGATATGTAGGGTAAGAGGGATTCCCATACACAAGTCCCCTCCAGCCTTGTTGCCAAGGCTGAGTTTGAGCTTCCTGAGGTGTCTAGTGTGGATAGGACATTGGGGAAGGACCCCATTGTTTCTGTTGATACTGTGCATTAGGGTCATAAAATGCATTGGTGTTTTGTGCTCTCCAAGGTCTTCTGGAAGGGTATGATTTTTCTTGTGAGATTCCTCCTCCCCTATACATGGCTTGTAACTCAAGAAAAGTTGGACACTTAGATGTGGGGTGATCTAGAGTACACATGCCACAGATTTCTATGACATTTAATGGGCATTCTTTCTCACCATGCTTCTTTCAACATCTAGGACAAAAAATTGCTAAAAC
The DNA here is from genome assembly GCA_000966675.3 of Picea glauca. NCBI lineage: Eukaryota > Viridiplantae > Streptophyta > Pinopsida > Pinales > Pinaceae > Picea > Picea glauca. The sequence continues at coordinate 6,124 of JZKD02S2151590.1, read as the reverse complement.
AACCTCTTCTTCTTGTTTCTTTTTCAGTTTTAGGGTATCTAACTGGTTGTTGATTGTGCCCAAGATGTCTATTTTAAAGTTTTCCAGTAAGTTTCCTAACTCAATTCTGGTGACAGTCCCCGAGCTTTGTCTTGTATTTCTACTAAAAGAATCTCTTGGTGCTTTGCCTGTTTTAGCTAGTCCTCTTGAGTATCTTCTACAATAATCTGCGATCTCTGAAAAAGGATTTTGGTGCACATCTCCTGAACTTAACAAGTTTAAAAATTCTATGCAGTCATATCTAATGCCTTTCAAAAATACAGTTCTTACTACAGCTGGGTCTGTGGTGAATAATTTTGATTTCTGGTAGTTGTATAAGAACCTTTCTAAGTAGTCTTCAGGGCTTTCATCTTCTATTTGTTGCATTTTAAAAATGTCATTTTTAGCATTATCCTTACAATAGTCTTGGTATTTCTGTAAGAATGTATCTTTCATCTGATCCCAAGAGAGAATTGTATTTTCTCCTAAGCTCATGAACCATCTTAAGGCTGAATCTTTCATTGTGGTAGGGAAGAGCTTAAGTTTCTGGGCATTGTCTGAGTAGTTATAGATTCTACATAATATGTCAAACTCAAATAAAAATAAGTCTGGATCTTCAGTTGACATACCTATGAAAGTGTGTAACGATGATAGTGGGATGTTTTTCATGCTGATGTTTTTGGAAATATCCAAGATTGGAAACCCAAAGGTCTCAGTTTCAGTGGCTGCATTTCCTTCTTCTTCTTCCATTTCGCTAGGTGTTCCTC
>JZKD02S2151579.1:27992-43925 GCA_000966675.3 Picea glauca | reverse complement strand
ATTCACTTTCCTTCATCTCATTATTCCATAATTAAGAATGGGTTCTCTTACTCCACAAAGCGTCTTCCCATGAGGGCTTTCACCATAAGGGGACCACTTTGGAGTTCATCCATATCTACTTCTTATCAACCATGAAAAAAAAATAATGAGTCATATTTACATCAAACACTATTGGGTCCATTAACCAAAACTTTGTGCTATGGGTCTTTCTTCAAGAGTTGACATCAATGAAAACCAACCTTAATCAACAAGGCCATCCTTACTTGTGGAAATGTCATGTTGTATATGAGTCTAGACCTCGCAATGTTATTATTACTTTGGAAATAAAATTGTACAGGATATCAGAGGTAGCTCCACCTACTTCCATTTCTTTGATCTCTGCTAAGCAATGTAGGAAGGTCATATCCCAGACTGGGAAATTCGTCTTCTTTATGATTCACTCTCAAAGTGAACAGAAGGTCGAAGCCACGTCCATGAAATCCATACAGGGCCTCTCCAGAATGCAGAAGTAGGTGGAGAAGGTCATGGAGGAATACAAAGACATATTCTCCTCACCCATTGGGGTACCTATACATTGTCAGGTCAAACATTCAATCGATCTGACCCCTGGCACACCTCTACCCAATGGGCCAGTCTATCACCACTCTCTTATGGAAAATGAGGAAATCAAGTGCCATATCCAAGAAATGCTTGAAAAGGGGCACATCCAACCAAGCTCCTCACCTTGCAGAAGCCTAATTGTACTCATGCATAAGAAAGATAGGACCTGGCGACTTTGCATTGATTACGGGGCCCTAAACAAAATCACAGTCAGGAACCGGTACCCAATTCCCCAAATTGGCAACCTTCTTGACCAGCGCAAGGGAGCCAAGTACTTAAGTAAGATTGACCTAAAGTCCATCTACCACCAGGTCCCAACAGAATAGACTGATGTATGGAAGATTGCTTTCAAGTCCAAATAGGGTCTTTTTGAATGGTTTGTCACACCCTTTGATTTGACGAACACCCCAACCACTTTCATTAGGTTGATGGATGATATCTTGCGGCCTTTTACCAATTCGTTTGTGGTGGTATATCTGGATGATATCCTCATCTTCAACAATATTTGGGTAGAACACTTGTAGCATATTCAACATGTCCTTCACACTCTGTGGCAACACAAGTTATATGATAACTTGGAAAGATGCTACTTCCACATGAACATGGTCCAATACATAGGCTACATTGTTGATGAGCATGGTGTGCATGTAGATGCAGGAAAGATCCAAGTCATTCATGCTTGGCCAACCTCGACCACACTAACCAAGATTCAAAGTTTCTTGGGACTTGCCAATTTATATCGTGGGTTCATGTTTGGATTCTCCCATGGGTCCTCAGCCGACTGACCAAGGGTGGTGGCAAAGAAATTTTTTTGTGGGGAAAGTTGCAATAGAAATAGTTCGATGATATGAAATATCGCTTGTGCTCAACACTGGTGTTCTCATTACCCGATATGCAACAACCCTTTGAGATTGAGACATATGCTTTTGATTATGCCGTGGGCCCAATTCTCACTCAACATGGTCATCCAGTGGCCTATCATAGTGAGACACTATCATATGTAGTCTATAAGTACCCCATGTACGACAAATAAATGTATTCCATTATACAATCTTGCAGTCAATGGAAGCATTACATTCTCAAGAAGGAGATATTCATCCACACTGATCACAAGCCTTTGCAGTTAATGCAAACAAAAGGTAAATTTAAGAATGACCACCATCAAAAGTGGTCCACATACTTGTAGCAATTTCATTTCAACACCAAATATAAGACAAGGAGCACTAATCACATCACTGACTTCCTTAGTCAACCCCTAGTTGCAACATTAACCATGGTGCTCCACTCCTATGGACACGAGGCCTCGGGGTGGCCCCAACTCTACAAGAGAGATTCTGACTTCGCTACCACTTACCAGATGTTGGGCGTAGGAACACCCGTCACTAAATTTCATCTTCAGGATGGACTATTATGTCATCTTTTCCATCTCTGTGTTCCCTCAAGCGAGCAAGAAAAGATTATTTGGGAATCTCACTACAGTTAGATGGTAGGACACTTTGGTGTGGAAAAGATAGTGGCAATGCTACAGAAGTATTTCTATTGGCCGAAACTTCGACAGGAAGTTGACAAGTACATTTGGTCTTGCACTACCTACACTATTTCCAAACCAACCATTAAGAGGCAAGGCTTGTACATCCCTCTCCCTACTCCTGATAGGCCCTGGGAATCCACCTTGATGGACTACATGTTTGGCCTTCCTTCAACCAAGAAGGGAAATTACTGTGTTTTTTTGGTGGTTGATCAATTTTCTAAGATGGCCATTCTAACAGTTTGAAAGAAGAGTATCACAATGGATGCCATTGCCAAAATATTCTTCGAACGGGTGTGGGTGCATTTTGGGATTCTGAGAAACATCATCTCATATTGGGACAATAGTTTCCTAAGCACATTTTGTTCTACCCTCTGACCACTGTTGGACACGAAGCTCACCAAAACCACTACCTTCGACCCCCAAACTAATGGCCAGACAAAGGTCGTCAACAAGATGATCGCCCATATCTTGCACATGTACAACTCCAATCATCCACACACATGGGATAAGAGTATCCCCTATGTTCAACATAATTATAATAGAGCTCTCCATAGGTCGACCGAGCACAACCCCTTTTAGGTGGGGTTGGGATTTCAACCATTGGGTCCTATTGATGTCACATTGCCCCTTGTGATCACACAAGAAAAGTATTCCCATGTTCAATCTGAGGCCAACAAAGCCACCAAGTTTATTGAATGGATTCAACACATCTACCAACAGGTCCATGATATTTTTCAAAAATCCAATTCTAAGTACAAACAACACCACGATCAACATCGAGTGCCACACAAGTTTCAGGTGGGAGACAAGGTTTGGTTACATTTGCAGAAGGAGTGACTTATAGGACGCCATCAAAATCTTCTCCCACTTTGTTATGGTCCTTACACCATCACCAAGGCTATTGGTGACAATTCTTTTGAGCTAAGTATTTCTCCCTTCCTTGGCTTGCACCCAGTACTATTCAATGTGGACCTCCTTCGACCATACATTCCAGCATTATTGGACACATTAGAGATAACAGAGCAGTCGAAATTGACATAGCTCAACTCTGAATGCATGGAATAGGCCACCATTGATCAGATCACGGACACACATGTTACAGGAACTCATCAACAAATGATCCATCTTTATCGAGTTGTCAAAGAAGGGAAACTCCTACACCAAGGAAAGTGGCTCACATGGGGCCAAGTTGAACAAAAGTTTCCTCATTTGATGGGGTAAATCAATGCAATGGAGACCATTTCTTCCTAAGGGGGGAGGATTGATCCAAATGGATATCAGTGGCCACCCACCTATTCCACTGACTCAAAGCACAATTTTCCATTTTGGCAGTTTTTCTACATTTTTTCGGGTCCTAAACTTCCAAGGCCATTTTGAGGCCTTAAAAAACATTTTTTGAGCATGACAATGCTAAAAAAGTTGCCAAAGGCATGCATGGGATGACTAGAATGTGTACTTCTTAGCTAGACCTTTCAAATGGGCTATCGAGTGTGTGAAACGAAGATCGTATGCAAAAGTTATGACCTCGGGAAGTTGGCACACCAACTAACCCCATCAGGGTCCACAATCATTTTGGCACTTCATCTCCCAGGGTTAGGTTTTTTGATGTTTAGGGTTTCATCATTGCTTCTTTATGATAAAAAGGCCTTTTAGTCTCAGTGTTATGTGCTTTGGTGAATGCACGTATCCGTCACATCTCTTCTCAAAGATAAGCTACCACCATTCGAGCGAGTTTGTTTAATTCTGCATTTGATCCAGGTGGATATTGGTGGCCACCTACTTGTTCCATATTCCAACTGGCTCATCTAGACAATTTTCAGTTCATCACGTTTCTCCGTAATGGGGAAATTTCTTTGTAATTGTGGTTTCTACACTTACGGGGCTATCCCGAATCCCTACACAACATCCAGGTGGATATTAGTGGCCGCCCACCTATTCCAACTGGATTATTTTGGATTTTTTCATGTTAGTACATCTTTTTGTACTTCCAGGGCCATTTTGGGGCTCTAAACAATATTTTCTTGTCTTTCCACTTTCAAATTGTAGTCTGAGTCAGAGTTTGACGACATAATGTGTAGTTCTCAAAAACACCTTTCCAATGAGCTATCACGTTCCTAAAACATAGATTGTATGCAAAAGTTACGACCCTGAGAAGTTAATGTACTAACTTACCCCAACGGGGCCCACATGAATTTTGGCATTTCATCTTCTAGGGTTAGGTTTTTGGATGTCTAGGGTTTTGGCATTCATGTTTATCATAAAAATGGCCTTTAGAGCCTCATTTTAATCATCTTCTTGCGAATGAGCATAGCCATCACATCTCTTCTCAGAGATAAAGCTACCACCATTATAGAAAGTCTTGGACTCTGTATTTTTATAGTCTCTTTACAATTCTTTCATTAATAGAAATCATGTATTGATGTATTTCTTTGTTTCTGGAAATTTTCATGAGTATTTCATTGTAATATTTTTTTCTTTCATTTTATTTCAAAAATAATCTGGATCAATGGTATTAGATCAGGCTGCTCTTGATCGTTTTTTAGTGCATGTCCCTGACGAGGTCTGAGTATAGCCAGTTGGGTCTCTATCTTGTCTCTCTTGAGGAAAATCACTCTCGCACACCCAAGAAACCCTCGAAGGCAGCAGAAAATAAAAATGACAGAGCAGAAGATTATATTAACATGTTGGTTGAGCAAGCTATTGTGTGATAGAGGGACGAAATGATGGAGAATTTTGCACACATCCTGTTAGGGACCTAACCTACCTAACCCCTCAAGTGGGTAGAATAATATATTTCCATGTAACAAAGATCAATATTAAAAAGGCCTAGCAATAAGGAGGAATAAGTCAAATGTAAGAAGACCTAATAGAAGCTTCCGCTTCTAGAAGGATCTTCCTCTAGATTGTTCCTTTGGATAGATATATTTAGTATAAATAGGAATAGAGGGTATGCGAAGTTTTGTCTTGGATATTATTGTAATAGAGCTCTGCTTTGCTGGAGGTTGCCCCCTCGAAGAGGAAAGTGAACATTCTATCAATAATCAAAGTGCTCTTTCTGGTGTTATTCTGGTTTGTTGGGGTGTTGTTCTGGTTAAATCATTGTTTATCTTCCATTTCTAGCTAACTATTTCTATTCTGCATACTATTTTATATTTGGAATACTACAAGTGGTATCAGAGCACCTTCTTTGGTATAAAATTGTGGGTTAATTTTTTTTTTCCAGGGGTAGAGACATATTCCAGCGTCTTTAAGATACAAAGATCTATCCTTACGCACATAAACCCATGGTCGGGGATTCATACATGCAGGGAATACAAGTGGTTCTTAAGTGCACATATGTTGTCCACCCTTGTAACCCCTGTTGGTACCCCTTCGAGTGGTAGCGCATCAGACAAGACCTGTATATAGATCGACCTAGATCTCCTTAAGCCCTCCATAGATAAACTGATCGGCTGCCTGAATGATATAGTGACATCGAGAACAAAACTTGAGAAGATACTCTCTAGTACCTGGGTAGTCGGGTAGTACAACTAAGGGCACAATCTAGCCTTCTTAGTTGGTGCTCTGAGATATTGGGCCGAGCATTATTGTTGGACCCTGCACGTATATCAAAGAGCTATAGCACAGGGAAAACCCTTGTCTGTAGAACCTTTGCATACCATAACCCTTGGGACAAAAACAAAAAAAGAACATACAAGATCTATTGTCGTGCGACTGTGTCTTCTACATTCAGATTGTGAAATTACTACACATTTCTTCCTGTTAAGCATTTGGTCATTTTATCACTGTAGTATTCTTCACATTGGAGTATAACTCCACAGAAGTTTAAAAAAAGAGAGTATAGTGATCCCGTTGGAACACTTATTTGGGACCTATTCCATTGGATTCCCATTTTCTCCCTGATCATAGTCATACCCTTCATTTTTAATCCTTTTTGTTTCAGTGGACCCGACCCCTTCCTAGTTTCCCTATTTTTCCGCCCATTCCATAATATTTCCCTTCACTCACTGATCATTGTGGTACCTATCACTTCTAAGTCCTTTTTTTGGTGGTCCCACCCACCCATTATTATTTTTCCTTACCCTCACTTCCGCTTTTCAAATGGCCACCACTCGCAACCAAGAAATCCACGCTTCCATCAATCAAGCCCTTGTCTCCATCAAACACATCACATCTCAGATGGATTCTACCCATCACCACATTGATAAATTAGAGCACCAATTTAACAACATGGAAGCCAACCTTACCACCCAATTTACCTCCCTCCAGTCTACTGTCAATCAATTGTTGAACCTCCCTACGAGTCCTTCCTCATTAGACCATCCCGATGCTGCTAATTCCTCTTAGTCTTTGAATTTTCAACCCAAATCCTTTCATCATGAACCCTGTCTTCCCTACGAAATTTGATGGCTCTGATCCTACGGGTTGGGTCACTTAATTGGAGCATTATTTTTCTCTGCATGGTATTACTAATGAGTTGGCCAAACTTCACTATGCTATCCTCTATATATATCCTGAACACTGGCAATGGTGGAAATGGTGAAAAAATTCACGTCAAGGGTATATTGCATGGACCTAGTTTGTTGTTGAGCTCTATGCCTGCTTTGATACTGCTACCAACTATCTCGGTCATTTGACCAAGTTGAAATAGTCAGAAATAGTGGAAGAATTTATCACTGCTTTTGAGCATTTTTCCTTTTGAACAAAGGGCATGTCATATGCGTTCTTCTGTGAAGTCTTTATCACTGGTCTCAAGGATGAAATCCGATCCCAGGTTCTCATGGCCCACCCTCCAACTTGGTTGGAAGCTACTCAATGTGCTAAATAGGCCCAACAATTTTTTTCCCCAGAACAAAGAATCCCCTTTTGTTCCTCGCCCTCGATCCACTAATCATAACCCCCCTTTCACTCCCCTCAAGGTCCAAAAAATAACTAGGGATGAAATGGATGAACGCCAAATAAAGGGTATTTTCTATAATTTTGATGAAAAATATTTTCCAAGGCACAAGTGTAAGGAACAAAAACTATTTATGGCCATTTCCAAAGATGTTCCTAAAGAGGATGTGACAGTTCCCCTTGTTGAAGAACCCTCCCTTCCTGATGCCACCCAGGAGCGTGCTGACCCACCTGAAGTTGACCCACTTATTTTTTTTGCATGCCCTCGCTGGCTTCTTGGCCCCACAAATTCTCAAGCTCATTGGATACATTAAGCACAGGAAGGTCATCATCCTCATTGACAGTGTTAGCACCCACAATTTTATTCATCGTCGCATTGCCCACGAAACCAATTGTTATATTCGTGCTGTCAATAATTTTCAAATCATGATAACCAATGGTGGGTCCATGAAATGTGGTGGGAGTTGTGAAAATGTCCATCTTCAAATTGGATATTACCAACTGAAATCTCATATGTTTTCCATTGACACAAGAGGTTGTGACATTGTGTTAGGTGTTGAATGGTTACACACTTTGGGTCCCATTCTTATGGATTTTAAGGAATTAACCATGCAATTCCAATAGGAAGGACAAAGGTATCAATTCCAAGGTCTCATAGCTGGTTATCTTGAGATCATTAGTTCCCATCGTATGGAAAATCTCCTCAATAAAGGCCACTCCGTTATCATTGCTCAACTCCATTCTATTCAAGTCATTGAGACACCCTCTATGCATCCTGGCCTCTAAGCTATCCTTTCCACACATCAAGATATTTTTTCCACCCCTCAAGGACTTCCTCCTTCTCATGTTGTCCATGATCATTCCATTCCCCTTGTTCCTAGCAGTCTTCCTCCCATTTTTTTCCCTTATCGTCACCCCTTTTCCCAAAATAATGAAATTAAGAAAATAGTGCAAGAATTGCTCCAAGCGGGTGTTATCCTCCCCAGTACCATCCCTTATTATTTTACCTATGGTCATGGTACTTAAGAAAGAAGGTACTTGGTACATGTGTCCTGACTTTCGTTTCCTCAATAAGCTCACCATCAAGGACAAGTTCCCCATTCATGTCATTGATGATATCTTGGATGAGTTGAGTGGTGCTCAATACTTCACTAAACTTGATCTGTGTTTTGGCTACCACTAGATATGTATGCAAGAAGATGACATTCCCAAGACTGCCTTTCGAACTCACGAGGCTCACTATGAGTTTTTGGTCATTCCCTTTGGCTTGTGTAATTCCCCCTCCACCTTCCAAAGCCTCATGAATCATGTCTTTCATCCTTTTCTCTATCATTTTGTCTTAGTTTTCTTTAATGATATTCTCATCTATAGTAAAACTTGGCAATCTCATCTTTTCCATGTGGATCAAATTCTCCATCTACTCTCGTAGCACCAAATTTTCCTCAAACCATCTAAATGTTCCTTTGGAGCCTCATAAGTAGAGTACTTGGGTCATATTGTTGGAAAGGCTGGTCTCTGGGTGGATCCTAAAAAGATTGAAGCAATGTAGGATTGGACTCGCCCCAAGACTATCAAAATCTTGCGTGGTTTTTTGGGTTTAACCGGATATCATCAAACATTTTTTTGGAATTATGGGAAGATTGCAGCCTCTCTCACTTCTCTCCTTAAAAATAATTCTTTCACTTGGACTCTCATAGTGGATCAGACTTTTCAAGCTTTGAAGGAAACTATGTGTACTACTCCAGTCTTAGCCCTTCCTGATTTCACAAAAACATTTGTCCTCGAATGTGATGCCTCAGGCAAGGGAATTTGAGCTATCCTTATGCAAGAAGGAAGACCTTTGGCCTTTACTAGAAAACAATTCTCCGAATGCCATTTGGGCCAATCAATCTATGAAAAGGAAATGTTGGCTATTCTACATGAAGTGGATCTCTGGCGCCCTTATCTCCTGGGGCAATGCTTCCAAATTAAGACAGATCATCAAAGCCTCAAGTATTTTCTGGAGCAACAACCTTCCTCCCCAGAGCAACAAAAATGGGTAACTAAGCTCTTTGGTTATAATTATGAGATCATTTACAATAAAGGCAAAGAAAATGTGGTCGTTGATGCTCTTTCTCGAAAATATGAAGATGAAGGGTCCCTTTTTTCCCTCTCCTTCATTGTACCATATTGGCTCCAAGTTGTGTGCCAAGAATGGCTACATGATCCTAAAATATCGCATATGATCCAACAATTAAAATCCAACTCTCCAGTTTCCCCAGGGTACTCTTGGCATAATGATGAAATTTTCTACAAAGGTTGTTTATATTTAAGTAAACAATCACAACTTAAATCCATGGTGCTTTTTGAGCTTCATGCCACTCCCATAGCTGGGCATTCAGGGTTTACCAAAACCTATGACCGAGTCAAATGTTCTTTTTTTTGGGATGTTATGAAAAAGGACATTCACAATTTTGTAGCAGAATGTGATGTTTGACAATGCAACAAAGGAGAAACCATTAAACCTCCTGGTACACTCCAACCGCTTCCAATTCCACCCACTATTTGGAGGGACATCTCTATGGATTTTATTGTGGGATTACCTAAATCAAGAAATAAGTCCGTCATCATGGTGGTTGTGGATTGTCTTTCCAAGTATGTTCCTTTATGTGCTCTTCAACACCCATTTACCACATCAATTGTGGCTCAAATTTTCATGGATCATCTCTTCAAGCTTCATGGCATGCCTCATTCTATTGTTTCTAATCGAGATCCAATTTTCACTAGCAATTTTTGGCAAGAACTGTTCAGATTCCAGAGCACCCAATTGCATCTCAGGACAACCTATCATCCCCAGACTAATGGTCAAAATGAATTCATAAATAACTATTTGGAGACTTATTTGAGGTGTTTTGCCTCTGAAAGGAAAAATAAATGGGCTTAATGGTTACCATTAGTTCAATGGTGGTAGAACACTTCTTACCATACAACTACTCGCATGACTCCTTTTGAAGACGTATATGGCCAAAAGTCCCCTTCAGTTCTCTCCTACATGCCAGGTGTATCGAAGGGCCAGGCAGTTGACCAAACACTTACATTTCATGAGGCTATTCTCTGTACCCTCAAAGATAATTTGTTCATGGCTCAGAATCTCATGAAGCAACAAGCTGATCAAAATCGCTCAGAATGAAAATTTGCTGAAGGAGACCAGGTATTTCTTTGGCTACAACCTTATAAGAAAACTTCACTCAAGGCCGAACATGGTCATAAACTGGCACCCATATTTTATGGTCCTTATACAGTTCCCAAGCGCATTGGACAGATGGCCTATTAGTTAGCTTTACCCAATCATTCTAATCTCCATATTTTTTTTCATGTCTCTTTCTTAAAGAAGGTGATTGGAGCTAAGTGCCAAACTCAAACCAACCTTCTCAGGTTGGATGAAGAAGGATCCATTTGGTTGCAGCCACTAGTAGTTTTGGACTAGTGAGAGTGTCGTCTTTGTCAGTGTACCATCAAGGAAGTGTTAGTTCAGTGGAAAGATACGACTCTAGCAGATGCCACCTGGGAGCCTGCTAACATATTGCAACAATTTCCTCATCTCAAGCCTTGAGGACAAGGCTGGTTCTAAGGGGGAGGGCATGTTAGGTACCTAACCTACCTAACCCCACAAGTGGGTAGAGTAATATATTTCCATGTAATAAAGTTCAATATTAATAAGGCCTAACAATAAAGAGGAATAAGTCAAATGTAAGAAGACTTAATAAAAGCTTCTGCTTCTACAAAGATATTCCTCTAAATTGTTCTTTTGGATAGACAAATTTAGTATAAATAGGAATAGAGGGTACGATAATTTTTTTCTTGGATATTATTGTAATAGAGCTCTGCACTGCTGGAGGTTCCCCCCTTGAAGAGGAAAGTGAAAATTTCTATCGATAATCAAAGTTCTCTTTCTGGTGTTATTCTGGTATTATTTTGGTATTGTTGTGGTGTTGTTCTGGTTAAATCATTGTTTATCTTCCATTTCTAGCTAACTATTTCTATTCTGCATACTATTTTATATCTAGAATATTACACATCCTTCAATGCCTGCCGATAGAAACATGCACATCTTCATCAAACGACCATTTTGGAGGAACCTCTCCCTTCAAGGTACAAGTTAATATTGATATTCCCATATTTGAAGGTCAGACAAATGCTAATGCCCTAGAAAAATAGTTAAATCTATTACAAGGTTATTTCTCTGTTCAAAATTATTTCGACGGGGAAAAGATCACCTTCTCACTCCTCAAGGCTCTCCCCCATTTCAAACATTGGTGGGAAACTTACTGAGAGAAAAGTTCCACAGAGGAATATGGAATATATGGGGCTGAGCCCACTTGGGATTTATTTTTGGATGCATTCAAGGAAGAGTACTACCATGTTGATAACTATGAATACCAGAACATGAGATGGAGCACACTGTGGCAAGAGAAGAGCTAAACAGTGTCAAAGTTCACAAATACTTTCCATACCTTGTGCACTAAGCTGGGTATCAAAGAATCTGAGTGACATTTGGTTTTGAAATACCGTGGGATTCTGCATAGGTACATCCAAACCAAAATGGATTTCCTAAACATTTCATCATTGGGAGCTTCCTATTGACGTGCTGTCAAAATTGATCCAAAATTTAGGCATCATAACAGATGGAAATTTGGGTTTGCAAATATGCAAAAACCAAAGAATGGTAAAGACGACCCTAACCAACAACCTCTAGACAACTAGTCCAAGACATAGGACAATAAGGGTAAAGGAAAGATGAAGAATGACACTGGGAAGTGGTGTGACTTCCACAAAATCCCCTAGCACAACACCGATGAATGTCGCTCAAAATAGTCATTGGTGGCTGAGCTCAAAGACACGGAGCCAAACCTTGATTCAGAATCTGATCCAGAAAATATTGAAAACAGACAGATCATCGACGTAGACCCCACTGCTACTGTCATGAACACAAAAATTCAACCAGAAGAACCAATAGATCTTGAAGATGGGGAGCACCTATTCCATTCAAAAATGTGGGTGAAGGGGACTCCGTTTCATTTCATTTTTGATAACGACATCCAGAAGAACCTCATCTCAACTAAGGTCATCAAACAATTGGGGTTGTCGAAAACACCACACTCGCAGCCATACAACATCGGGTGGCTTCACCAGGGAGGAGATCTCCATGTCATCCAACAGTGCCGCCTGTCCTATGGCATCCATCCCTTCAAGGATGAGGTAGTGTGTGATGTTACCCCTCTTGATGTATGTGATGTTTATTTGGTCCAACCATATATGTGGAAACATCATGCTGTTTATGAGTCTAGACCCCGTAGTGTCATTAATACTCTGGGAGGTAAGATCTGTAGGATACCAGAGGTAGTTCTGACTATTGTTCCACCAAAATAATGCCACAAGGTAATCTCTCATACTGAAAAATTAATTCTCTTCACAGTTTGTTCAAAGGATGCACAGAAGGCCACTACAACCACTGCAACCTCAACACCTTCTATCCAGCAGAAATAGATTTCTGAAGAGAAAGAAGATATTTTTACTTCACCTAAAATGGTTCCTACACAATTCCCCATCAAACCCAGAGACAACAGGTTGGTAGAACAGATTCAACCCCGCCAACAACAAGTTTGTGATAGCCTTCAATGGACCAAGAAGCACAACTTCTCCAACAAGGCACACAACTCACCAAGATTCAGATTTAGAAAATTCTTTTTTCTCTTCCCCAGGCACTCAAAATAATAGAGACCATTGCTTCCTAAGGTGGGAGGATTGATCCAGGTGGATATTGGTGGCCACCCACTTGTTCCATATTCCAACTGGCTCATCTGGACAATTTTCAGTTCAACACGTTTCTTTGTAATGGGGCAATTTCTTTGTAATTGTGGGTTCTACACTTATGGGCTGCCCTGAAGCCCTACACGACATCTAGGTGGATATTGGTGGCCTCCCACCTATTCCAACTAGATTATTTTGGTAGTTTTCATGTCAGTACATATTTCTGTATTTCTAGGGCCATTTTGGGGCTCTAAACAATGTTTTCTTAGCTTTACATAGTCAAACTGTAGATAGAGTTAGAGTTTGATGGAATAATGCGTAGTTCTTGAAAATATATTTTAAACGAGCTATCACGCACCTTAAACATATATCGTATGCAAAAGTTATGACCCTGGGAAGTTAATGTACTAACTTACCCCAACGGGGCCCACATGAATTTTTTGCGTTTCATCTCCTAGGGTTAGGTTTTTGGATGTCTAGGGTTTTGGCATTCATGTTTATCATTAAAAATGCCTACAGAGCCTCATTGTAATCATCTTCTTGCGAATGAGTGTAGCTGTCACATCTCTTCTTAGACATAAAGCTGCCACCATTCTAACGAGTCTTGCACTATGTATTTTTACAGTCTCTTTACAATTATTTCATTAATAGAAATCATGTATTGTTGTATTTCTCTGTTTCTGGCAATTTTCATGAGTATTTCATTGTAATATCTCTTCTTTCATTTCGTTCCAAAAACAATCTGGACCAACATTTTTACATTTCAACACATTCCATTTATTAATAGAAGTCTAGTTTCACTATATCTCTGTTTTTTTGTTATGAATCTATATTTCATTTTGTTCCATTTATAAATCCAGATCAAATTAAGAGATACAACATTTGGTAATCAAGGAAATGCGTGGTAAAATTAAATAAGAAATTAAAAGTTGTGTTGTAAAAATATTACATTGACAAAAGTGCCACCTATTTATAAAATACAGTCTTTGTAAGACATGTCTAGTAAAAAGAAAGAATTATATTGTGGTGAAATTGTCAACACATTGGGATGAGAAGATCATCGATTTTAGTGGTCACAGGACTACAAGTGGTACTCATCTCTCCCATCCAAAGAAAATAAGTTAAAAAAGGTTTGAACCTCGGGTATTGTATTGGTTGCATGTGTGCCATAAGTAGCTAATTTCAAAGAGAGGATCCTCTAGTGCGATGACAAATTTGATACCGAGAGAAGAAATATCCAGATACAAGGAAAACCATCGATCTCTTTGGCCACTTTAGTGTTCAAAAATATGTTGAGACTTCCTAACCCTACTCTGATATTCAAAAATTTTGAAGCTCATGATTTTCTTAAATCTCATAGTGGGGAATGGAGTTGCTTGAAAGTTTCCTTCTGAGTCCAACTAGTGACACCAGTACTTCACAGGTTGAGGTATGCTCTTTAAAATACCCACATAAAGAATTCACCTGGCTATTTTCCAGAATAATATGATAGGAGTCCATGACTTCAGTGCCCAAGTATATTGTATATATTTTCTACCATTCAATTCACGAAAATGTAGTAATTCTATGGGCCTAGATTATTTCAAAAGATATTTCATTTTAGTTGGGAAGCCCTAGTAATACCAAGAAATTCTGCATGAATTCCTATCTAGTTTATGTTATAGTTTATTGTCATGTATTTGAAGAATTTCCCAGAGCTAAGAATGTTGACTTCAAGAAGGATCTAGTTTCATTCTAGTATCCAGTGTTATGGAGGCACAAAGACCCATACAATTTATATGAAGTGCAAAGTGGTTCTTTTTCCTCTTTTATGAACATGATTCACAGTCTCGCCAGATCTAGACTATCGCCAAAAGCTGCATCCTTTTTGTCAAAGAAAGGATTTTTTGAAGCCATGGATGACTTCAATTTTATTAGACTTTATGGATTTAAGGGAAAGCCCTCTCTATTGCCATTTTATGTTTCTGATAGACTTTTCATCATTGAAGTATGCAAATAGTAAAAATACTGGGTGCATTTATTCAACGAGAAAATAAAAAATAAATTTATCTCATTGCCGTAGAAATACAAAAATATGTCTATGAAGAAAATTTCTCATTTAAATGAATATAAAAATCAATTTGACTAGTTTGGTTTCAAAGAAGTTCATGTAATTCGGGGTTTTGACCCTAAGGATTTGTTTTCAACACACATGTTTTCAATTGGATATAGCTAATCTTTTAATAAGTCTGTGCAATTACAAGGAAGGGGAGATAACCAAAATCCTCCTAAAGAATCTCTTGAAATCACCCTAGATGATATTGAGGCTTTGGTCAACATTAATGAATACTATAAAAGATGTGGTTGATAAGTGACGGGAAAAAACCCAGGTACACCTAATGTGTCACAGAAGAGTACCCTGGGCTAAAAAAAACAAAAACCCCAAAATAGTGGTCAAGAATAGAGAAGGTCTTTCAACAGAAATTCAAATGATGGTGGAGATAAAGACCCTACCATAAAGAAAATTGAAACAACACGCACTATTCATACCTCTATTAAAATAACAAGAGAATCCCAAATAGGAGGACAAGAATTACCTAAAGTTGAAGTGAGTCCCAAAGGCATGGAGGTTTATGAAATGATAGAAGATCCTAGTTGGGCAGAACAAAGGTTGATCAAACATAGGGTTATAGCTGAAGAATTGGCTTCCCAAGAGATAGATATATTTGAGGAGGAATATCTCACTTTGCACCATGCAACCTTCAATAAGAATTCCAAAAAATTGTTAATTGAGAAAGTGAATTTGAAGAATAAAAATGTTTAAGGAAAATGGAAATCAGAGATCAATTTTCATGGGGTAAAACCCTCGAAAATTGTACAATTTCATGGAGCAACTAGAGAATCCTTAAAAGAGTCCATTGACGACATAGAGAAGGAAAATTTGATCTTAAAGGAAAAAGTAAAGGTATTGGAAATTTGTTTTCGTCCAGGACCTTTGTTCGTCAAACCCATCACTGCTATACAACCATTGTGTAGTCTCAAGGATGTACCAGAAACCAGTTCAAGGTTGAAAGGTTCATCAAGTTTATGAATGGACGTAAGAAAACATATTGGAGATATCATTAAGAGAAGAATAG
>JZKD02S2151568.1:26928-37067 GCA_000966675.3 Picea glauca | reverse complement strand
AGATAGTAAACTCGAAGGTTTTTCAAGATTATAGAGTTTGGAAAAACACTTAAAAGAGAACTCTCTCAGTTCCTTTTTCGTAAAATAGTCTGGATGAGACCAAAAAAGAGAGAAAATATCACTCACCAGACGCATATTTCAAATACTTTAGCGAGCGTGAAAATAGCAAGGTTGCTTGGCGATCTTTTCATGTTTAGAGAGTCTGAAAAAAGCTTAAAGAGGACTCTAGGGGGGTTCCTTTTTCGTATAACCTTGTTGAGACTGAAAAGGTGATAAAACTATGCTCGATCAAGTTCTCCTATATTTACGAGCGTAAGAACGGACAAAAACGACGCTCGAGGTTTTATGTAAAAACCCTAAAAACAATAAAAAACACACCATAACAAAGAAAAATATGTCCATACCCTTGCGTTTGGTTATCAACGTCATCACACCTGCAAGTCATTACACTCATCTTGATATTAGTGATTAGGTTTAATCAATTAATAAGCATAAAAACCCAAAAATGACATAGTAAAAAGTAAATTAAATGAGTAAATACACATGTTTACCATATCATTTCACATTTTCACTATTGAGTTCTAAAACCCCCTTTTCACCCTCCAAATTCAACGTTGATTTTCGGGAGCTACAAGAGATCATTTGACGAGCCGTCTGTAGCATTATGGTAAGCTCTTCATTCTTGACATTTTCATGGTTTAAAATTTTGATTTCATTGGTTATTTTTTCATTTTCAATCTCGTTTTTGAACCCTATATGCGCATAAGCATTCTCGTAGGCATCCCATATGGGACCTGCAAGAATGATGCGTTCTCACAGGTGAACCATGATCCACCTGCGAGGTGTTCGCACTGTGTAAATTAGGCACCTGCGAGCAGCGCAGAACCCAATTTTTTTTAAAAAATTTAGCCAATGAAAAAGATTTATATCATGAATAAAATCATTAATCCTCCTTCTATGTTCCTTGTGCAGGTAAATAGCCACAAATATGGTGCTCAAGTGGCGAGAACGAGAACATGAGGAGGATAATGAAAATGCCGAGAATCATCCTCCCACCATAACTGCATTGAGATATTGTGGGCTCTTAAAATACTTTCACATCCTGGGCATGAGGGTCGAGGTCAGACTACTGGAGTATCTATTCCGTATGTGGGACCCAGATCAACAGGTTTTCAATGTAGGAGCTCATACTTTGTCCATAGACATTGAGGACATATACTTTTTGACCGGGTTGTCCAGGCATGGGTATCATGTCAGTCTGACCGGTAGTAGAGGTGGTGGCCTCAAGATGAGTGAATACTGCACTCAATACTGTGTACCCAAGGTTGAGAGGAAAAAGGGAAAAGTTGCTATCTGGGGGGTACAAGACTTGACCCTCCGCACTATTCTCTTTATTATCGCTCGGATGGTTAGGATTTATGCTCTGCATATGGAATTACAGAGCTACTTCCAGTACACCATCGAGTGTATTGAGCCCCGAGTATTCAACTGGCTGGATGATGTGCTTTGCAGTATCAAACGGAAATTAACTAAATGCAGGCGAGGTGAACTGAAACAATTTGGGTATGGCTCTTTACTAGTGTCCTTCTTCCTCGAGAGGGTCCCCGTATTTATACTTCAGGTTGAGTGGAACCTACTGGGTCCTATGGATCCAAGGATTATTAGATGGTATCGACTAATGGCCCGACACGTGGCAGGACCAATCGTCAAGTATGACGATATTTTCTTTGACTGGCTTCGAAACTAGATGTTGATGGTCGATGACTATGCATATGCCAGGTTGGATTTCCGAGGAGATCCAGATTTGGCACTTCCTAAGGACACTCAGTGGGGTGACCTTGGTAAGAAGTACACACATTTTCTCTTTTTAAATGTTTTTGAATTTTTAGTATATTCAAACTTTTTTTGGTTTTATGTATTTACCTGAAGAATAACACAAAATGTTTGTTGATAACATAGATGTTGGACCTTATAGACCTCCTGGCACCTCTCATATCCTGCAACGAGGAGAAGTAGCACCAGCAACACCACAGTATGTCGAAGACTATCAGGTGGTGGAACAAAATTTAGAAGGTCTGACAACAGACATTCCAGATATGACTCTGGAAGAGGTTCCAGACGTGATCAACGTCACAATGTAGGGGTATCAACATATATGAGTCGACTGCTCCATAGGGTTTCTAAGGCAGTCGTGTGTTACCATGAACGTAATCCATGACGTCACTTTGTAGAAGCTATGATCTTCAAATTTTGATATTTTGGTCTTCGGACAAACTTTTTGTAAAAAACAAACTCTTTTGATCATTATATATACATATGGCTTCTACCGGTGTACTTTATATTGTGTGAATTTTAATGTGTTTGATTTATAAATGGTTCAAATATCTGTCCAATACATAATTAGCCAATGCATCTGTTAATGTATTAAGACATCTAGGAATATGCTGATATTCAATGTGATCAAAATAACGCTCCAAGAGGCGAATTCGAAAATACACCCGTAACAAAGTAGGACTTTGAATAGAGTAGATATTACTTAGCTGTAGTACTACAAGCTGCGAGTCAAGTCGCACAACCAAATGATGAATTTCGAGTGAGATAACATGAACCAATAATTCAATAACGACACTATACTCTGCAATGTTCTTGGTTGCATGACCAAGACATACACCTCATAAAGATATAAGTTCGTTCGTTGGGGCATAGATTTCCCACGCAGCGGAAGCTAGGTTCTGAGTACTACGACTAGCACCATCAGCGAAGCCAATATAGGGTAGCAAAGACTCTGACATATGGCAATCAAACACAATGTCACATAAGGGAAGAGACCAGGTAACGTCAAAAACAAACTAAAGTAACACACACAAAGTATGACACTTAAAATACAAGTACTTGTGCACAAATGACTTATGCATAATACTTCTTCAAGTACAACCCATTCCTAGGTTCACTCAAAGGGATACCATCATAATCGACCAGCTCATATGCTCCTTTTTCCAAAACTTGGCAAACAATGTAAGGACCTCGCCACATTGGTTCTAATTTCCCAGCTCCTAAGACATCTCGATCCTGTTCATAGAGAAGAACAAGATCACCTTCAGAGAAAATGGGTGGCTTGACATGCTTGTCATATTGTGCCTTGACACGTTTCTTTTGGGCTTCTATTACTAGAGTGGCGTCACGTCGAGTCTCGTCTAATCGCATTAAATACAATAGACGTTCTTCTTCAGCAGAAGTATTGGGTAAGAGTTCGACAACTAGTTTCAGAGAAGGTATCTCGCATTCTATAGGAAGAATGGCTTCCACACCATAGACCAAATGAAAAGGTGTAAACCCCGTAGTGGATTTGACAGATGTCCTATATGCGCACAATGTGGAAAAAAACATCATGTGCCAACTATTTTTATGAATGCCTATCATCCGCCGAAGCATAGTTATAAGAACTTTGTTGATTGCTTCGACTTGGCCATTAGCTTGCGGATAATAGGGTGTCGAGTTATCATGACGAAGACCCAGCCTTTTTGTAATTTTAGACATCATAAAATTCCTAAAATGACTACCGTGATCAGTGACGATAGCTTGAGGAACACCAAAACAGGCTATGACATGGTTAAAAAGAAACAATGCTGCAGTCTTTCCAGTATTATCGAATGTTGGCATCGCCTTGGCCCATTTTGTAAAATAATCAACAGCTACAATGATATAACCATGCCCCCCGGCCGAGTGAGGGTGACATGTCATGAAATCAATGCCCCATTTCATAAAAGGACCAACTGAGACCACAGGATGAAGAGGAGAAGGATGTGACCTAATTTTCTGATTGTAGGTCTGGCAGGCATGGCATTTCTGAACAACAGTAATGCAGTCGTTGAACAAGGAAGGCCAAAAATATCCTGCGCGTAAGATCTTCTAGGCAGTAGCATACCCAGACATATGATCGCCACATGCTCCAGAATGGAAATCATTTAAAGCTTTCTTGGCTTCATCAAACGCCAGACAATGTCGAAAAATAGAGTCAATGCACCGACGGTAAAGAGTATTCCCGAGGATAATGTATTGATGTGCTTGATAGCGAATGCGACATCGTTCGGTATTAGACAAAGCAGGCCGAAAAGTTTGGGTTTGGAGATATATAATGATATCTCCATACCAAATATCTTCAATACTAATAAGGAAAAGAGATTCATCAGGTAATGAATCTGCTGCTACATTTTACGTGGCAGAGTGAGGAAAATCACATATCAATTCCGCAAAAACTAAGGATTTCTTAGACGTGGCGCGATCGAATTCCAAGTCAAAATCCTGGAAAATGACAATCCACTTGAAGTACTTTCCCCCTAGAAATTGACGTGTTAAAATGTTTTGCATAGGGTTACAATGAGAAATCACTGTAGTTTTCCATGAACGGATATAATGCCAAAAGCGTTGAACAACTTGAACGACAACCAATGCCAGTTTTTCAACATGTTGATACTTGATTTCAGTTGATGTTAGATTTCTACTCAAGTAATAAATAACATGTTCATTGTGTGCATCATCCTCTTGGACGAGAACCATGCCAATAGTATACTCAGAGGCAGCAAGATAAAGAAAATAATCACGACTATAGTCAGGAGGAAAGAGAAGAGGAGCTCGTGTGAGAGACAACTTCAAAGCTTCAAAAGCATTGTTTGCAATGGTGTCCCAGACAAACTCGGAATCTTTCTTTAGTAGCCGTGTAAAACCACGAGTAATCTCGGCGTAATTAGGAATGAAACGACGAAGAAAGTTTGCTTTCCCCTGCAAACTTTGTAACTAGCGTAGTGTTCAAGGAGGAGGGAGATTAAGAATCGCCTCAACCTTAAGAGGATCTACCCGGATCCCTTGACATGAAACGATGAAACCTAAAAGACGGTCGGATTCTACGCAAAAAACACATTTGTGAGGATTTAAACGGATGCGATAGAACCAACAACGAATGAAAATAGCTCGGAGATGAGTGGGGTGATCGACTCGGCGCAAAGAATGAGCTGGTAAATCATCCAAATAGGGTTGAAAAATATGCTTTATATCATGAAAAGCATAAGACATAGCACGTTGAAATGTCACGCCAGCGTTCTTAACACCGAAAGGAAGTTTCCTGTAGGCAAAAGTACCCCAAGGACATATAAAAGAAGTTTTATGTTGGTCCTCAGAAGTGATGTTAATTTGATTATAGCCGGAGAAACCATCCATGAGAGAGAAGATTTCACTGCCGGCACAATCATCGACAATCTGGTCAACAAAAGGGGTTGGAAAGTTGTCTTTTGGATAGGATTTTTTAATGTCCCTATAATCAACACATACACGAATACTACCACCTTTCTTATCAATCGGTACAAGGTTGGAAACCCATTCTGTCAGAGCCACGGGGTAAATAAAGCCATCTTTTAGAAGTTTTTCAACCTCAAGCTTGATAGCTGCTGCTTGACGTAGGCACTGCCGGACAGGTTTAGCTCCGGGGTATGTCTTAATCTCATGTACAACAATAGAAGGGTCGATACCTGGCATCTCTTCGTAACTCCAGGCGAAGATATCACAAAATTCTTTGAACAGAGAAGTATAAGTGACAGTTTCTTCTGGACAACACGAAGCTCCAATATGAACATTTTCAACTATCCTAGGTTTAACAAATATATCAATGGGAATTGTGGGTGATATATTACTGAGTTTCCCTTCGGCGAACACATCATGTGTCGATCCGGGAGCAATAGATATGACAACAACGGTCGACGGAGTCGAAATCCGTTGGTAGTTCTCCAGAGTATGTTGTTCCAGAAAGAGTATGGAACGATGATGCCCATCATCCCAAGGGGTGTCCTCCATGATGGGCATGATCATCTCATCAGTGGGAAAGATGACATGGAAAGGATTGAGAGACAACTCATCAAGAGAAGAAGTAGAAGGTGTTGCAGATTGAATAGCTTGATAAGAAGACTCAACCGGACTTAACAACATGATGTTGCCGAAACGAGTATGATCTCTAGGATCAGGGACTATCCAAGGGTCAAAGGACACATTAAGTTCATGAGGCACAGAGGAGATCATGTTGATAGCAGCAACGGATGGGTGCGGAACATCAGGTAGAGGAATGGGGAAAGTGCCCATTAGTGAAGAATCCTTTAAAAGGCCTACACCGACATTCTCGTAACCCGGCGGGGTTTTAGCTATAAACGACACATTGCCAGTACAAGTATCAGAATTGAAGAAGGCAAGTTGGTCAACTGTAACAACCTTTCCCTGATGAGGAAAACGGACAACACGGAAAAGTGTTGACACAACAGCTCGCATGGAATCGATCCAGCTATGACCAAGCAGAAGATTGTAATTAAGGGGAGCATCGAAGACTTCCACTTCAACTTGGACTGTCTTACCTTCTAGTGTAACAGGAAATGAGGGAAGAACACTGTAAGGCTTAAAACCAGAGCCATTGAAGGCTTTCAAAGTATTTTGTGATTCATTTAAGGGAGGAGAGCCAATGGCTTTCCAACAAGCAAAAGACATTACACACGTAGAGGCACCCTCATCGATAACAGTTCAACAAATGTTCTTGGCCGAGTCCACAACTTGTATCTGGAATGCAAGCTGGGGGGGTAACCTTGGAATATGATCTTCCAAGTCAAATACTATTAAATTCATATTTGTGGGTTCAATTCCACCTATAGCTTTCAACAGTGCCTTCCGCTGTGTAGGACAAGACTGAAGGACTTCAAGGGATGACATTGTTGAAGGTGCTTGGGCCAGATCTTCCAAAATACTGTAGTTCTGGGCCGCATGAGCATGAGGATTGAAAGCCGACTTGCGAACAACACCCTTAGGGGGTCGCAGGACTATATCATGGCTCGGTCATTCGAGATGAAGAGGACCGTTGGTAGGTGGAGTTGGTGGAGAGGTTTGTACCAAAGCAGGAGGTAAATCGTCAACCTTCTCCTTAGATGGAGTATAGTCTTTGGATCTAGTTATAATTGCAACGTTATTCTGCTTAGAATCACCAGTACACATCAAAACATATGATGTCGTAGAAGTAGATGGTTGGTCATGGATGACCAACTGAGCCTGTTGTTGAGATGGGAAGGGTTGGGACAAGACTATTGGCGTAGATGGTTTTGGCATCCCTTGAAGGAACTTAGTAAATTCGGCACGTCGAGGACAATCCTTCATGTAGTGATCGTCACCACAGATAAGGAAAGGGTAGCGGGGTTTTCTCTTATCCCAATCTTCAACAGGAGGAGTTTTAGTTTTCTCTGTTGGATTATTATTGTTTCTCTTCTTATTCTTGCCTCTCCCCTTTTTAGAATTATTTTTACCGGTCAGGGTAGATTGAATGGCGTTCACCTCAGAGGTTTTACCGGCGAGAGTAGCAGGAGATGGAGCATTTTGAACATTAGAAGATGTATATTTAGGGTTTGTACTTGAAACAAAATGTGAGTGGGCATGGGCAATACCAATCACGCCATCAGCTGCATGAGAGGCAACTGGAGTAGTTGAAGTGCTGGAAGTACCAGGACGAGGTAGTTCAGGTAAAAAATCGTATAGTGTTC
This sequence comes from Picea glauca, assembly GCA_000966675.3. Classification (NCBI taxonomy): domain Eukaryota; kingdom Viridiplantae; phylum Streptophyta; class Pinopsida; order Pinales; family Pinaceae; genus Picea; species Picea glauca. The sequence continues at coordinate 29,508 of JZKD02S2151568.1, read as the reverse complement.
CCATTTGTGAATAAACGAGATCAATATATTGAGCACGACTTATAGCCTGCTCTTCTGTAACAATGCCACCCATGACAATGTCTTTACCAATTTCGTTCACAAAGGATTTCATAAACCATTCTGCCAGTAACTGATCCAGGAGTTCAATTTTAATGAGACATCGTCGCCTTCGCCACTCATGGATGTGATCCTATATATGAGTGCCTTTAGTTTGTTTGAAGGAAGTCAAAATCTCAGTTCCAATATCATAACGGATCGATAACTGGTAATGTGTAAGAAAATCCATATCTGGGGTGTTGAAATCAGAGAAGAAACCTCGTGGAAATTCAATATACCACTTCGCAGTAGAACCAATAAGAGTTCATTGAAAAAGACACAGACGAATAGAGTCATCCATCAAGGAGTTGGATGAACACCATAAGTGAAAAGTCATAACGTGATTATTTGGGTCCTCTCCTACGTTGCCATCGAATTTAGGAATGTCTGATGGAAGTTTAGTCGGAATAACGGGCCATTGAGGAGAGTGACGAATAGGATCATTTAGAATCCTAGAAAAATCTGGAAAATCTAAAGTAGCAAGAAAAGGTAACTGTCGATTCACCTGCGGATATTGGTGACTTTGGGGTGGAAGCCCTGTTGGCAAACCAGTAGGCCCGTATGCAGTTTTCCCATAGTGGGAAGACCTTGGCTGATTTGGTGGTGGTTGGAGAGGATAGTAATTCCAAGGATTGTAACCTTAAGTTTGAGTAGGGACCCGAGGTTGAGTATTTTGACCCTGTCCCCAAATAGGATTAGGTATACCCATATATGGTTGGCCTATAGTAGGGGTAGGCAGTTTCCCCCCAGTGGTTTGAGGAAGATTTTGTAACATCTGAGTCCAATACTGGGCTAAAGAAGGAGGTATACTTTGTCCAAAAGGTGGGGTTGTTCCCCCTATCGTAGGTGGAGTTCCAATCGGAGGTTGTGTTCCAATCGAAGGTTGAGTAGTAATTGGAAATTGTCCAGTAAAAGGAGGTTGAAATGTTCCACCTTGCCCCCCAACAGGAATCTGCAAGTTTGGTGCAACAGATGGAATAGTGCCACTTGGATTAGGAATGCCAGAAGGAAATTGAGGGAGTGTCGGAATAAAACCGAGAATAGGGTGCCCATGAAAAGACGGACCACCAGGAGTACCAAAAGGGGTTTGTGGAGGTGTTGGATTTGAAGAATTCAACAAAGAATTCAACGCATGGTAACCGGGTGGTAACGTTGGAGTAACATTGGGTGTTCGCTAGGTGTTTATAGGAGGAAGTCCAGCTGTAGTGAACCTGTTTGGGACACTCGTAGTGTTCGCGAGATGGGCCATCTCAGCAGGGAGAACAAAGTGATAAGTGGTATTTACCAGCACAGTTTCTGTCTCAGAAAACACTAGAGGGTTGATTTTAGAGACCACAGGTGAACCAGGATTGAAAAGAGTCCTATGGAAATCACCTGTAGACCAAAAAGGATCTTGGCCTTCTTCACCGGGAAAAGGCCCAACAGGTGACCCAGAAGAAGTAACAACTAAATCCCCAGAAGAATTTAATCGCACAAAAGGTCGTTCACCACGGTGAATGTGAAAATCCTCTCTAGTATTAGTAATTCGAAAAGGTTCTAGAGATTCAGTTGATTCCACTTGTGGGGTGGTGACAACTAGGACTTCACTTGTGTCCACGTGTGGTGGGGTAACAACTGGGACTTCACCCTGATGAGGAGAGCCCTCAGGTGTACTGGTAGGCAAAGGTTGAGAATCGTCCAGATGTTCTAGAGATAAACCTTGCATCCTACATGAACATTGTGGGGGAGAAATTGTAAACGAGTGACAAGCTCCGCAAAAAAATTCTTAAGGTCAACTTCGAGAAACAAACAACACGCACTAGTAAACAAAATATAGAAAGCAATCACCAGGAAAAAAGACCTTATAATTTTGAAGCCACTAGTTGGTGATGAAATCCAACGTCGCAACAACAAGATGAGAAGGGGCAGGGCTAGGATGGAAAATTTATGTTGATGACCTGCTTAATGGACTTACACCCTAGTGAAAGCTCCCACACATAATCGTGGTTATACCCTCCAAGGAGCCCGAGTGAGTTTGATGAACATCAATTCCAGGTACCGTGAAGACTTTCCCCTCCACAGTCACCTTGGGTAAGAACCTAGAGAGATAAGACACTAAGGTCACTACAAACAATAGTAAAGCCTAGGGGAACAGTCATCAGTCCAATCCACATGCAAGGGAAAGGTATCTAGCCCGAAATAAACTCAAAAATATTCCACTCATCATTGTGGGTATACCTCCGAGTGACCCCCGTAATACGTGTAATCTCTACACTGATGTCAACAAAGCAGGGTGAGTAACTCTGCCAACACCAATGCGACCTAATGCTTGACCCTTGTGTTAGAAGGGCTTCCTAGGACAATATGTTGCAAATGGAATTTAACACTCTGTAACTCAAGATGCTATTGTGTGTTTTGAGCTTTTGGAGAGTGTATCTCTCTTCCTACTCCAAAGCACTAGCCTAGCTAAATGTTGGTGTAAAAGAGCCCTAGAAAAGAGTTACT
>JZKD02S2151557.1:26809-43927 GCA_000966675.3 Picea glauca | reverse complement strand
TATTTATACTTCTGGATGCTTCAGTGATACAGAGTCTAGATATACTTCCTCTCATAAGGAAATCCTTGCTGTCAAAAATGGCATCAAGAAATTCAAGATGTTTCTAAAACCTGTACATTTTATTGTTAGAACAGACTTGAAGCATATGAAAGGAATTTTATCTAACCAAAGATTGTTGGAACAGGGAAATAACGGGATTTTGCGTTGGATCTTGTGGCTTGACGGATTCGACTTTGAAATCCAATACAAGCCAGGAAAATATAATTGTATTGTTGATCTGCTTACAAGGGAAGCAAATCCTTCTAAAGAAAAAGATAAAACAATCAAATGGCTTCATCCTCCTTGAGCATTACAGATGCTCCCCCTCTAGGATTCAAATGGATCCTAGTTTGTAAAGATTGTAAATATTTTTATTGCTTTGATTGTTTAGCTTGTTGTATAAATTCCAGTCCATCTTGTCTGAATATCCTTAATAGTTGGGTACAGTCATATAATCATCTACAGACATATTTTAGTTATTTCAGATTTAGTTGTAATGTTTCCAGAGGCATAATGACTGGAGGACTATTTCAAGGACAAGCATATATAGTCTTATATACACCAGACATTACTTATGAATATTATTGCAAGATAATGTTAACAAAGACTGATGGATCTTGCTGGATTACCTTTGAATGTTCTCCATTCAAAGATTATCATTATTTCTGGTCTGGTTGGTTATATATATTGTTCTGGACTTATTTTTCGAGAGATTCTGATTTCTTTGAAGCAAGTAAAGAAGCTTTCATCCAATGGTTCCAAGCAGAAGTTCAAGAAGCCGCACACTATGAAGGGTGGTTTACTTTCAAACTATCTTTTATGTGAAGTGACTTACATTTTATAGCGACTGAGCCTTCTCAACCTCCTGCTTATAAAGTTACCAATAACTATTTTGGTGACTTATGTGTACCAATTTCAAAGATACAAATATAGCACTAGGATCTTACACTTGAGATCAGTGTTTTTCGTTCACAAGATCCCGAAGGTGAGTGAAGAGGGTACACACTTCTCGACTTAATGACATATTCTAATACTCATACTAGACTCTCTCTTGATCTCTCCAATTCCGAATGAATGAAATGAGAGGGTAGAGCCTTATTTATACAACTTTGAGCAGGTTACCAGTAGACAAATACTGGCAACTGCTGATTACAAAAGATTCCATGAAGTGGATGGGGTAGTTGTGGACTACAGTTGTTATCTCATCCCTTGGAGGCTCGGCCATATGGGGACACATACCAACTTTTACGGAATGACTCTGACATAAAATAATTATTCCAAATCACATGCTTACACTGTGGAGTTCTACAGGAACCCAAGAAACTGTCGGGACACCACTGTCGGCCCGATAGACATGAAAGGAATCACTTTATTACAAAGTAGGACATCTGGGTCCATCATGCTTCCATTCTATTTATTATATTATATTCTGCTACAGAATCAAAAGAGGCGTCACTATCATAACCAAAGTGACTGCTGGGAAGAGAGTTGTGATCATTTGAAAAAGGACGAAGCCCGCTGAAACATTTGTAGAAAGGGGATCCTTGCATGGACGAGATCAATTCATTTTCTAGTACACATAAGTCACCAAAATAGTTACTGGTAACTTTATAAGCAGGAGGTTGAGAAGGCTTAGTCACTATAAAATGTAAGTCACTTCCCATAAAAGATAGTTTGAAAGTAAACCACCCTTCATAGTGTCCGGCTTCTTGAACTTCTTCTTGGAACCATTTGATGAAAGCTTCTTTACTTGCTCCAAAGAAATCAACATCTCTCGGACAATAAGTCCATAAAAATATATATAACCAACTAGACGAGAAATAATGATAATCTTTGAATGGAGAACATTCAAAGGTAATCCAGCAAGATCCATCAGTCTTTGTTTGTAACATTATCTAGAAATAATCTTCATAAGTAATGTCTGGTGTATATAGGACTATATATGCTTGTCCTTGAAATGGTCCTCCAGTCATTATGCCTCTGGCAACATTATGACTAAATCTAAAACAACTGAAATATGTATGTAGATGATTATATGACTGTACCCAACTATTGAGGATATTCAGACAAGATGGACTGGACTTTATACAACAAGCTAAACAATCAAAGCAATAACAATATTTACAATCTTTACAAACTAGGATCCATTTGAATCCTAGAGGAGGAGCATCTGTAATGCTCAAGGAGGATGAATCCATTTGATTGTTTTATCTTTTTCTTTAGAAGGAGTTGCTTCCGTTGTAAGCAAATCAACAATACAATTATCTTTTCCTGGCTTGTATTGGATTTCAAAGTGGAATCCGTCAAGCCACAAGCTCCAATGCAAAATCTTGTTATTTCCCTGTTCCAACAATCTTTGGTTAGATAACATTCCTTTCATATGCTTCAGGTATGTTCTAACAATAAAATGTACAGGTTTTAGAAACATCTTGAATTACTTGATGCCATTTTTTACAGCAAGGATTTCCTTATGAGAGGAAGGATATCTAGACTCTGTATCACTGAAGCATCCAGAAGTATAAATACAGACTTGTTCCAATTTAGGACCATTTTTCTGCAAAAGTACTGCTTCGCATGTATCATTGGAGGCATCAGTTTCAAGAATGAGCTGCAGGGTCATATCTGGAAGATACAATTTAGGAAGATTCTGGATCTTCTACTTAATGATCTGAACAACTTGAGTCATTTTATAATTCCATGGTAGCATTTTACTTAATCTATTCTGCAATATTCATACATCTTTAGCATGGTTCTCATAGAACTGTCGAATACAACCAAGGAACCTTTGTAGTTGTTTTTGGTCAAGAATTTCATCAGGGAAATCTGAAAGTTTCTTCAATACATGATCTTGGAGTTCTACTTCTCCTTTAGATAGTATTAACCCAAGATACTCTATCTTTGTCTGAGCCCAGCAAAGCTTTGAACGACTGAGCACTAATCCATGTTTGTAAAAAAGGTCATAGACAACTTTCAAATGTTGTACACGAGCTTTACAATCAATAGAGCAAACAAGTAAATCATCTATATAGACAATAACAAAATTCAAATGTTTGAAGATGTCATCCATTCATTTTTGGAATTCTGATGGAGCATTCTTCAATCCAAAAGGCATAACTCTCCATTGATACTGTCCATTAGGAACAACAAATGTCGTTTTGTATCTATCCTTTGGAATAATCCATATTTTCCAAAATCCGCTTTTCAAATCAAACTTGCTAAATATGTTACACTTCCCAATCTTTGAAAACAATAATTCTTTTGAAGGCAGAGGAAATCTTATAGGAAGCAGAGCATCATTTAAGGCTCTGTAATTTATAACCATTCTGGGTTTTCCTCTTTTCTGCTCACTGTGTTTGTTGACATAGAAGGCAGGACAAGCCCAAGGGCTTCTACTTACTTCTATCAACTTTCTTTCTAACAGTTCTAAAATGTCCTTTTGGCAGTATTCACATTCAGTAGGAGACATATGATTAGCAGAGGCCTGTTGAGGTCTAGGAGTGTAATCTTCTTTATATGGAAGACTGACAAAGTATTGTTCTCTTGTCCAAAATGCATTGGGATAGTCTGACGTACAATCAGATTCGATTTTTTCTTTAATGTCTTTTATCATTTCCATCCCATGCTTTTCAGCATGTCCAATAATCTTTTGGATTCGTATCAGGCTGCTTGCAGATTTTTGTACTTCTTGCATGATTTGTTTTACTACAATTCGTGTTTCATATTTGGACTTTCTTAGTACCTTGACAACATTTCCAGAAATTGTAAACTGTACAAAATTGTTACCTATAGTGCAAGGTAAGCATTTATTTACAAAGTCTTTCCCTAATAGTATATCTGCACCTGTGTGAAATCAGTAAAGAGTTACTCGCACCTTTTCTTCCTGTAAGTAAATAGGGAAATCTAGAGGTATATATTTGATTTTTAGTTCAGTCTTGTTGACATCTCTAAAGGATATATCTACAGGCTTCCAATAATATGATGGCAAGGCTCCATACTTAGCACATGAATTCATTGCACCTATATCTAACTGTGCATCTAAGGTATATTGCAGATAACCTTGGACATTTATATGTACAGAGATGACCACTCTATCATCTAAGCTTTTGACTAGCTTAGATTCCAATTGTTCAATGTCTAACTCATTGTAGAACATCTCTTTTTCTAGTTGTTCATCTTTCTTCGTCTTGAGAACTTTCAATTCTTCTTTTTGCAACTTTACGCTTATCCATAATTCTTTTACTAATGCTTCTTTTTCTCGAATGGATTCTTCTAAATGGAAGATAGTACTGTCTAAGGATTCATCTAAATTTTCAGAGGCTGATGTAGCTTCTTGAATGGGTTCAGAAATCTTAATAGTACCTTTCGCCTTGATCTCTGAGTCTTGTTTGCTAGGTCTGATGAAATCAGCATCTGTGGGTGTGTAATGGTGAATATTCACCACGCTTGGCTGCTGGAGTGCATCAATTTGGGAAGTAAGGCAGGAAATATGAGAATCATAGCGATCAAAAAGTTGGAATTGACCGGGGGTCAGAGAAGACATTTTTTCTTGGAGGGCCGACCTTTGTTTCAGGAGGGCAGAGAGGTCAATAAAAGGGGTCGTCATTTTGATGTCTAAGAAATTTAGAGGTTCATTAATCTGAGAGGATTCTGAATCGGAATGATATCTTTGCTTGTCGGGAGTGTCATCAGAGGAAGAATTACTATCCTCTGTGAGGGATAGGTATTCACCATCTGAACGGTTGTCAACTAGTTCATATTCTGCTGGATCATAGCCATATTGAAAAAGATCCATAATTTTATTCTGGAACTTAGTTTTAGAGCACAGAGGACACTGAGACGCCCAGTGGCCAGGCTTTTTACAGATAAAGCAGGAGGACTGCTTTTCTTTGGCATTCTCTGGCCGATGTTTGAGGAAGGCTTTTTTTTTTAATTGACTATTTCTGGAGAATCTTTTGGGATATTTTCATGGAAATCTTTTCTTCTGAGATTTGCATTGAGAACAGTCACAATCCTTATTACAGGATTTCTTCATTTTCTTCTTTTGATTACAACCAAAACTGTATGTTTCAGTGAATACGTCACAAACAGAAGAATCAAAACCCAAATGTTTTTTTAGTGACTTATTGGTTTTCTTCCTTAGAAATTCTTTTTGCAAAGCAGTTATTATTTTCTCATGCAGACCAGCTAGATATAATTGAGATATATCAATCTCTAAATCATCTAATCTTTCTCTAACTAGTTCTGGTACTTTACCAGGCATAGCCAATAGATATTTTCTTAGATAGGTTATATTTTCTGGATCTGGTACCTTATATAGAAGGTCTTGCATTGTACAATAGAATTTAGGAAGCTGGGACAGATGGCATAGTTGTTTATTCATATACAAATCAGCAAAATGATTTGTATCTAGCTTGATATTACCATAAAATTCATGAACAACAGCTTTTACAAGCTCATCCACTAGTTTTTCATGATCTAGTATTTTGAGCTTGCTCTTAGGGGTAACTCTTTCCCACCATATTCCTAAATTTCCAGTAAATTCCCAAGTAAGTCTCAAGGCTAGGTCACTCCACGAGACCTTGTATTTAAATAACATTTTCTGGGTTTTAGCCCAGGCTTGCCATTTCTGAATAGTCATCATTATCTCAGTTTTGGATTTGCAATTCAAATTTGAGATAGGAGCACTCTCTATATTAGCAGAAGAGAGTGTAGGATGGGCATTAGTATTGGCAGGATCTATAGGGGCTTTCTTGGATGTACCGTATTTAGCATTACACCATTTTTCCCAAGCAAATTGAAAATTCTTTCCTTTTGTTTCTTCATCTGAAGTGTCTGCTACTTGAGAAGGATCAATATTAGCAGACGAGCTTTCTTCTCCACCAATAACCTTAAGAAAAGGTTCTGGGTCAATTCTGCTATCTAAGTTTTGTTTTATTTCATCTTCTAAATCAGAAGATTTCTTTTTGACTAACTCTAATTTAGTAACATCAAGTTGTAAAACTTCTGCAATTCTGGCTAAATTAGGATTAGGCATTTCTGCAACTATCTGTTTAAGAGTTACTTGTTTGTGTTCTTCAGGAGTTCTAGAAGAACCAAACCATTTGAAGGAAGCATCATTTTCAACATCTTCAACTAAAATGGGAGAGGAAGGCTTTGTTTCTTCCTCAAAAGAATCTTTCAGACTAAAGACTGTAGTCTGAATCATTTCCAATTTTTCAAGAATCTTCTCAAGCTGAGACTTCATATGATCTTGATTTGACTCTAATGAATCAATTTAAGAATGTAAACCATTTAAATGAATCTTGGTTTGAACCAAGTCTTGCGCTATATCATCGATGTTCTGAGCAAGACAAACAGACTGGTAGTTTGCATAATTTTGAAGTCTAACAATATATTGAGGAGGGTCAGCATCTGCTTTTCTATATTTAATGAAGTCTATATCAGCTACCATATCATTCTGAAATTTAGGGACATGATTTTCTGGTCCTAGATTTCTGTATGGTAGTTCAGGTTTTTTATCCCTACCACTTCTTGGCAAAGGGGCATTTATCATTTTTATCATAGGGATGGCTAGACTTTCACATTCAGGGTAGTTAGGATGTTGTCCATTATGCTCTTGTTTTGACTGGTAAGTTCTGAATGTTTTTGGAGCAGATGGATACGAAGATAAATCAATATTTACAGCAGAATCAGAAGAGTGTTCTTGGACTGGAAACTGTTTTCTGCAGTAATAACAATTTTTAGAACCTTTCTGATGAGTTAGTAAATTATCATCTAATTTAGAATTACCTAGGACGGGTTTATATACAGGAGTTTTTCTAGATGAATTTCTCATAGAGGATTGTCTAGGAATAGAATCAAAAGTACTTATGGAGAGGGATGAAATTTGTCTATCCAAGTCTTGTATTCTGGTACTCTGAGATCTTCCTATACGAAGTATATTTCTTCCTGAAGAATTAGTCTCGATTTTTAATTCTCGAGGCATTGGAGGTGTAATATGGGAAGAAATAGGCTGATAATCTGCAGACCATTCCTCTACAGCTGTAAGTTTAGAAAAACCCAGAGTGAGGGGAGAAACATTGCCTGGACCAACCACCACACTTTCGTTAGTAGCGCACTCCAAGAGCTTAGGATTTAAGGCAGGCATAGTAGTGGAGACAAAACACAGACAAATGGTTGTATGTAATTGGGCAATTTCTAAAGCTTCAACCATGTTAAAGCCATAGAACTGGACATAGGCTTGTAGAAGAGAATGGATATAGGGGTCTGTGAGAGAGACTTGATATATTGGAAGTGCAGATGACCAGACTGGTCCACTATGGAGTGGAGCTTGGGATCCTGATATGAGGGCGTCAGAGAAAGTATTATGTATAGAGTCAATGATGCATGTTAAGACAGAAGTATCTAGACCTGGTCTGACAAGAGGGTTGATTCCAAACTGGATTAAGCCAAGATGAACATATTTATATCCATGCTCTAAACCCCAATCGATGTCGGCTTTTTGGATCAGAGGAATCTGGTAGACAGATTGGCTGAGAGAGAGTGGAACATTATTAGAACAATCTCTAATGAGAGTAGTGGCACGAAACTTAAATATAGGGAGGTTATATATTTTACTAGCCTCAATTTTAGGCATGCGCCAGTTAACATCTAGCCCATATTCTTGAGCTAGCAATCGAGTATTATACAAAGCTTTAGAAGAAGATGATGAAGATTGACTTAGAAAATGAGTATACCATTTAGAGGGTTTGTATTTTACATCAGCAGATAAATCATAAGAAGAACTGTTCTTCTGTGAAGATATTTGTAACTACTGCAACTTCTGACAGTATACTTAGAGTATTGCAGGTAAGCAAATTATTAAGCGGTAAGATCAACTTAATATGGGAAAAGTACTATGCAACACTTCAAGGCCTACTTCGGCAACAACGAATGGCTTACTTGTCCTACAGCAACAGCTGGAGACCACAGTCAAGCAGATCACGTCACTTAATAGTGGATATTTTCACGTCTCACAATCATATACTTCAGACACAAGGCTCGTTCCAAAGTAGAATCACTTCACAACAATCTTCTTTGTATTAATCAACTGATATGAATATTAAAATTTCATGTAGGAGACATGAATTACAGACACATACTATAAGCTATGACTGCATAGAAAAGAAGGGCGTTTAGTCTTATGTCTTCTCTGAAAAGAAGATTAGACAGGCTCCTGGACGACTGCTCAGGCAGAAACTAGCTTGACACAACACTTATGGCTCTGATACCAATTTCAGAGATACAAATATAGCACTAGGATCTTACACTTGAGATCAGTGTTTTTTGTTCACAAGATCCCGAAGGCGAGTGAAGAGGATACACACTGCTTGACTTACTGATAGATTCAAAAACTCATACTAGACTCTCTCTCGCTCTCTCCAATTCCGAATGAATGAAATGAGAGGGTAGAGCCTTATTTATACAACTTTGAGTAGGTTACCGGTAGACAAATACTAGCAATTGCCGGTTACAAAATATTCCATGAAGTGGATGGGGCAGTTGTGGAATACAGTTGTTATCTCGTCCCTTGGAGGCTCGGCCATATGGGGACCCATACCAACTTTTATGGAATGACTCTGACATAAAGTAATTATTCCAAATCAGATGCTTACACTGTGGAGTTCTACAGGAACCCATGTAACTGTCAGGACACCACTGTCGGCCCGATAGACATGAAAGGAATCACTTTATTACAAAGTAGGACATCTGGGTCCATCATTCTTCCATTCTATTTATTATATTATATTCTGCTACAGAATCAAAAGAGGCGTCACTATCATAACCAAAGTGACTGTTGGGAGGAGAGTTGTGATCATTTGAAAAAGGAGGAAGCCCGCTGAAACATTTGTAGAAAGGGGATCCTTGCATGGTTGGGATCAGCTCATCTTTTGGTACACATAAGTCACCAAAATAGTTACTGGAAACTTTATAAGCAGGAGGCTAAGAAGGCTCAGTCGCTATAAAATGTAAGTCACTTCCCATAAAAGATAGTTTGAAAGTAAACCACCCTTCATAGTGTGCGGCTTCTTGAACTTCTGCTTGGAACCATTGGATGAAAGCTTCTTTACTTGCTCCAAAGAAATCAACATCTCTCRGACAATAAGTCCAGAAMAATATATATAACCAACCAGACCAGAAATAATGATAATCTTTGAATGGAGAACATTCAAAGGTAATCCARCAAGATCCATCAGTCTTTGTTTGTAACATTATCTTGCAATAATMTTCATAAGTAATGTCTGGTGTATATAGGACTATATATKYTTGTCCTTGAAATGGTCCTCCAGTCATTATGSCTCTGRCAACATTACGACTAAATCTGAAATAACTGAAATATGTYTGTAGATGATTATATGACTGTACCCAACTATTGAGGATATTCAGACAAGATGGACTGGACTTTATACAACAAGCTAAACAATCAAAGCAATAACAATATTTACAATCTTTACAAACTAGGATTCATTTGAATCCTGGAGGAGGAGCATCTGTAATGCTCAAGGAGGATGAACCCATTTGATTGTTTTATCTTTTTCTTTAGAAGGAGTTGCTTCCCTTGTAAGCAGATCATCAATACAATTATCTTTTCCTGGCTTGTATTGGATTTCAAAGTTGAATCCATCAAGCCACAAGCTCCAATGCAAAATGTTGTTATTTCCCTGTTCCAACAATCTTTGGTTAGGTAACATTCCTTTCATATGCTTTAGGTCTGTTCTAACAATAAAATGTACAGGTTTTAGAAACATCTTGAATTTCTTGATGCCATTTTTGACATCAAGGATTTCCTTATGAGAGGAAGGATATCTGGGCTCTGTATCACTGAAGCATCCAGAAGTATAAATACAGACTTCTTCCAATTTAGGACCATTTTTTTGCAAAAGTATTGCTGCCCATGTATCATTGGAGGCATCAGTTTCAAGAATGAGTTGTAGGGTCATATTTGGAAGATACAATTTAGGAAGATTCTGGATCTTCTGCTTAATGATCTGAATAGCTTGAGTCATTTTATAATTCCATGGTAACATTTTACTTAATCTTTTCTGCAATATTAGGAAATCTTTAGCTTGGTTCTCATAGAACTGCTGAGTATAGTTTAAACAACCAAGGAACCTTTGTAACTATTTTTGGTCAAGAATTTCATCAGGGAAATCTGAAAGTTTCTTCAATACATGATCTTGGAGTTCTACTTCTCTTTTAGATAGTATCAACCCAAGATACTCTATCTTTGTCTGAGCCCAGCAAAGCTTTGAACGACTGAGCACTAATACATTTTTGTACAAAAGGTCATAGACAACTTTCAAATGTTGTACATGAGCTTTACAATCAACATAGAAAACAAGTAAATCATCTATATATACAATAACAAAATTCAAATGTTTGAAGATGTCATCCATCCATTTTTGGAATTCTGATGGAGCATTCTTCAATCCAAAAGGCATAACTCTCCATTGATACTGTCCATTAGGAACAACAAATGCCGTTTTGTATCTATCCTTTGGAATAATCCCTATTTGCCAAAATCCGCTTTTCAAATCAAACTTGTTAAATATGTTACACTTCCCAATCTTTGAAAACAATAATTCTTTTGAAGGCATAGGAAATCTTATAGGAAGCAGAGCATCATTTAAGGCTATGTAATTTATAACCATTCTGGGTTTTCCTCTTTTCTGCTCACTGTGTTTGTTGACATCAAAGGCAGGACAAGCCCAAGGGCTTCTACTTACTTCTATCAACTTTCTTTCTAACAGTTCTGAAATCTCCTTTTGGCAGTATTCACATTCAGTAGGAGACATATGATTAGCAGAGGCCTTTTGAGGTCTAGGAGTGTAATCTTATTTATATGGAATACTGATAGAGTATTGTTCTCTTGTCCAAAATGCATTGGGATAGTCTGACGTACAATCAGATTCGATCTTTTATTTAATGTCTTTTACCATTTCCATCCCATGCTTTTCATCATGTCCAATAATCTTTTGGATTCATATCAGGCTGCTTGCATATTTTTCTACTTCTTGCATGCTTTGTTTTACTGCAATTCTTGTTTCATATGTGGACTTGCTTAGTACCTTGACAGCATTGCCAGAAATTGTAAACTGTACAAAATTGTTACCTATAGTGCAAGGTAAGAATTTATTTACAAAGTCTTTCCCTAATAGTATATCTACACCTGTGTCAAAGCAGTAAAGAGTTACTGGCACCTTTTCTTCCTATAAGTAAATAGGGAAATCTGGAGGTATATATTTGATTTTTAGTTCAGTCTTGTTGACAACTCTAAAGGATATATCTACAGGATGCCAATAATATGATGGCAAGGCTCCATACTTAGCACATGAATTCATTGCACCTATATCTAACTGTGCATCTAAGGTATATTGCAGATAACCTTGGACATTTATATGTACAGAGGTGACAACTCTATCACCTAAGCTTTTGACTAGCTTAGATTCCAATTGTTCAATGTCTGACTCATTGTAGAACATCTCTTTTTCTAGTTGTTCATCTTTCTTCGTCTTGAGAAAGTTCAATTCTTGTTTCTGCAACTTTACGCTTATCCATAATTCTTTTACTAATGCTTCTTTTTCTCGAATGGATTCTTCTAAATGGAAGATAGTACTGTCTACGGATTCATCTAAATTTTCATAGGTTGATGTAGCTTTTGGAATGGGTTCAGAAATCTTAACAGTACCTTTCGCCTTGATCTTTGAGTCTTGTTTGCTAGGTCTGATGAACTCAGCATCTGTGGGTGTGTAATGGTGAATATTCACCACGGTTGGCTACTGGAGTGCATCAATTTGGGCAATAAGGCAGGAAATCTAAGAAGCATAGCCATCAGAAAGTTGGAATTGACCGGGGGTCAGAGCAGACATTTTTTCTTCGAGGGTCGACCTTTGTTTCAGGAGGGCAGAGAGGTCAATAAAAGGGGTCATCATTTTGATGTCTAAGAAATTTAGAGCTTCGTTAATCTGAGAGGAGTCTGAATCGGAATGATAGCTTTGGTTGTCGGGAGTGTCATCAGAGGAAGAATTACTATCCTCTGTGAGGGATAGGTATTCACCATCTGAACGATTGTCAACTAGTTCCCATTCTGCTAGATCATAGCCATACTGAAAAAGATCCATAATTTTATTCTGGAACTTGGTTTTAGACCGCAAAGGACACTGAGACGCCCAGTGGCCAGGCTTTTTACAGATAAAGAAGGAGGACTGCTTTGCTTTGGCATTCTGTGGCCGACGTTTGAAGAAGGCTTTCTTTTTTAATTGACTGTTTCTGGAGAATCTTTTGGGATATTTTCGTGGAAATCTTTTCTTATGAGATTTGCATTGAGAACAGTCACAATCCTTATTACAGGATTTCTTCATTTTCTTCTTCTGATTACAACCAAAACTATATGTTTCAGTGAATACGTCACAAACAGAAGAATCAAAACCCAAATGTTTCTTTACTGACTTATTGGTTTTCTTCCTTAGAAATTCTTTTTGCATAGCAATTATTATTTTCTCATGCAGACCAGCTAGGGATAATTCAGATATATCAATCTCTAAATAATCTAATCTTTCTCTAACTAGTTCTGGTACTTTACCAGGCATAGCCGATAGATATTTTCTTAGATAGGCTATATTTTCTGGATCTGGTACCTTCTATAGAAGGTATTACATGGTACAATAGAATTTAGGAAGCTGGGACAGATGGAATAGTTGTTGATTCATATACAAATTAGCAAAATTATTTGTATCTAGCTTGATATTACCATAAAATTCATGAACAACAGCTTTTACAAGCTCATCCACTAGTTTTTCATGATCTAGTATTTTGAGCTTGCTCTTAGGGGTAACTCTTTCCCACTATATTCCTAAATTTTCAGTAAATCCCCAAGCAAGTATCAAGGCTAGGTCACTCCATGAGACCTTGTCTTTAAATAAAATTTTCTGGGTTTTAGCCCAGGCTTGCCATTTCTGAATAGTCATAATTATCTCAGTTTTGGATTTGCAATTCAAATTTGAGATAAGAGAACTCTCTATATTAGAAGAAGAGAGTGTAGGATGGGCATTAGTATTGGAAGGATCTATAGGGGCTTTCTTGGATGTACCATATTTAGCATTACACCATTTTTCCCAAGCAGATTGAAAATTCTTTCCTTTTGTTTCTTCATCTAAAGTGTCTGCTGCTTGAGAAGGATCAATATTAGCAGACGAGCTTTCTTATCCACCAATAACCTTAAGAAAAGGTTATGGGTCAATTCTTCTATCTGAGTTTTTCTTTATTTCATCTTCTAAATCAGAAGATTGCTTTTTGACTAACTCTAATTTAGTAACAGCAAGTTGTAAAACTTCTGCAATTCTGGCTAAATTAGGATTAGACATTTCTGCAGCTATCTCTTTAAGAGTTAGTTGTTTGTGTTCTTCAGGAGTGCTAGAAGAACCAAACTATTTGAAGGAACCATCATTTTCATCATATTCAACTAAAATGAAAGAGGAAGGCTTTGTTTCTTCCTCAAAAGAATCTTTTAGACTAAAGACTGCAGTCTGAATTATTTCCAATTTTTCAAGAATCTTCTCAAGATGAGACTTCATATGATCTTGATTTGATTCTAATGAATCAATTTCAGAATGCAAACCATTTAAATGAATCTTGGTTTGAAACAAGTCTTGCGCTATATCATCGATGTTCTGAGCAAGACAAACTGATTGGCAGTTTGGATAATTTTGAAGTCTAACAATATCTTGAGGAGGGTCAGCATCTGCTTTTCTATATTTAATGAAGTCGAGATCAACTACCATATCATTCTGAAATTTAGGGACATGATTTCCTAGTCCTAGATTTCTGTATGGTAGTTGAGGTTTTTTATCCCTACCACTTCTTGGCAAAGGGGCATTTATCATTTTTATCATAGGGATGGCTAGAATTTCACATTCAGGGCAGTTAGGATGTTGTCCATTATTCTCTTGTTTTGACTGGTAAGTTCTGAATGTTTTTGGAGAAGATGGATAAGAATATAAATCAATATTTACAGCAGAATCAGAAGAGGGTTCTTGGACTGGAAACTGTTTTTTGCAGTAATAAAAATTTTTAGAACCTTTCTGATGAGTTAGTAAATGATCATCTAATTTAGAATTACCTAGGATGGGTTTATATACATGAGTTTTGATAGATGAATTTCTCATAGAGGATTGTCTAGGAATAGAATCAGAAGTACTTGTAGAGAGGGATGACATTTGTCTATCCAAGTCTTGTATTCTGGTACTTTGAGATCTTCCTATACGAAGTATATTTCTTCCTGAAGAATTAGTCTCGATTTTTAATTCTCGAGGCATTGCAGGTGTAATCTGGGAAGAAATAGGCTGATAATCTGCAGACCATTCCTCTACAGCTGTAAGTTTAGCAAACCCCAGAGTGAGGGGAGAAACATTGCCTGGACCAACCACCACACTTTCGTTAGTAGCGCGCTCCAACATCTTAGGATTTAAGGCAGGCATAGTAGTGGATACAAAACACAAACAGATGGTTGTATGTAATTGGGAAATTTCCGAAGCTTCAGCCATGTTAAAGCCAGAGATCTGGACATAGGCTTGCAAAAGAGAATGGATATAGGGGTCTATGAGAGAGACTTGATATCTTGGAAGTGCAGATGACCAGACTGGTCCATTATGGAGTGGAGCTTGGAATCCTAATATGAGGGCGTCAGAGAAAGTATTATGTCTAGAGTCAATGATGCACGTTAAGACAGAAGTATCTAGACCTGTTCTGACAAGAGGGTTGATTCCAAACTGGAATAAGCCAAGATGAACATATTTATAGCCATGATCTAAACCCCAATCGATGTCGTCTTGTTGGATCAGAGGAATCTGGTAGACAGATTGGCTGAGAGAGAGTGGAACATTATTAGAACAATATCTAATGAGAGTAGTGGCACGGAACTTAAATATAGGGAGGTGATATATCTTACTAGCCTCAATTTCAGGCATGCGCCAGTTAACATCTGGCTCATATTCTTGAGCTAGAAATCGAGTATTATACAAATCTTTAGAAGAAGATGATGAAGATTGACTTTGAAAATGAGTATACCATTTAGAGGGTTTGTATTTTACATCAACAGATAAATCATAAGAAGAACTGTTCTTCTGTGAAACCATTTGTAACTACTGCAACTTCTGACAGTATACTTAGAGTATTGCAGGTAAGCAAATTATTAAGCGGTAAGATCAACTTACTATGGGAAATGGAGTATGCAGCACTTCAACGCCTACTTCGGCAACAACGACTGGCTTACTTGTCCTACAACAGCAGCTGGAGACCACAGTCAAGTAGATCACGCCACTTAATACTGGATATTTGCACGTCTCACAATCATATACTTTAGACACAAGGCTCATTCCAAAGTAGAATCACTTCACAACAATCTTATTTGTATTAATCAACTGATATGAATATTACAATTTCTTGCAGGAGGCATGAATTAAAGACACATACTATAAGCTATAACTGCATAGAAAATCAAGGCGTTTAGTCTTATGTCTTCTCCGAAAAGAAGATTATACAGGCTCCTGGCCGACTGCTCAGGCAGAAACTAGCTTGACACAACACTTATGGCTCTGATACCAATTTCTTATGGCTCTTTGATTGCTTAGGGAAAATGGTGTAATGCTAAATATGGTACATCCAAGAAAGCCCCTATAGATCCTGCCAATACTAATGCCCATCCTACACTATCTTCTGCTAATATAGAGAGTGCTCCTATCTCAAATTTGTATTGCAAATCCAAAACTGAGATAATGATGACTATTTAGAAATGGCAAGCCTGGGCTAAAACCCAGAAAATGTTATTTAAAGACAAGGTCTCATGGAGTGAACTAGCCTTGAGACTTACTTGGGTATTTACTAGAAATTTAGGAATATGGTGAGAAAGAGTTACCCCTAAGAGCAAGCTCAAAATACTAGATCATGAAAAACCAGTGGATGAGCTTGTAAAATCTGTTGTTCGTGAATTTTATGGTAATATCAAGCTAGATACAAATCATTTTGCTGATTTGTATATGAATCAACAACTATGCCATCTGTCCCAGCTTCCTAAATTCTATTGTACCATGCAAGACCTTCTATACAAGGTACCAGATCCAGAAAATATAGCCCATCTAAGAAAATATCTATCGGATATGCCTGGTAAATTACCAGAACTAGTTAGAGAAAGATTAGATGATTTAGAGATTGATATATCTGAATTATATATAGTTGGTCTGCATGAGAAAATAATAACTACTCTGCAAAAAGAATGTCTAAGGAAGAAAACCAATAAGTCACTAAAGAAACATTTGGGTTTTGATTCTTCTGTTTGTGACGTAGTCACTGAAACTTACAGTTTTGGTTGTAATCAGAAGAAGAAAATGAAGAAATCATGTAATAAGGATTGTGACTGTTCTCAATGAAAATATCAGAAGAAAAGATTTCCACAAAAATATCCCAAAAGATTCTCCAGAAATGGTCAATTAAAAAAGAAAGCCTTCTTCAAATGTCAGCCACAGAATGCCAAAGCAAAGCAGTCCTCCTGCTTTATCTGTAAAAAGCCTGGCCACTAGGCGTCTCAGTGTCCTCTGCAGTCTAAAACTAAGTTCAAGAATAAAATTATGGATTTTTTTCAGTATGGCTATGATCCAATAGAATGGGAACTAGTTGACAACCGTTCAGATGGTGAATACCTATCCCTCACAGAGGATAGTAATTCTTCCTCTGATGACACTCTCGACAACCAAAGCTATCATTCAAATTCAGAATCCTCTCAGATTAACGAAGCTCTAAATTTCTTAGACATCAAAATGATGACCCCTTTTATTGACCTCTTTTCCCTCCTGAAACAAAGGTTGGCCCTCCAAGAAACAATGTCTTCTCTGACCCCCGGTCAATTCCAACTTTCTGATCGCTATGCTTCTCAGATTTCCCACCTTACTGCCCAAATTGATGCACTCCAGCAGCCAAGCGTGGTGAATATTCACCATTACACACCCACAGATGCTGAGTTCATCAGACCTAGCAAACAAGACTCAA
>JZKD02S2151546.1:9879-20500 GCA_000966675.3 Picea glauca | reverse complement strand
AGGGCATCGACCACCTTATTTTCCTTTCCTTTAACATGTTTGATTTCAAAATCAAACTCACTAAGGAGGGTCATCCACCTAGCTTGTCTGGCATTGAGATTTGGTTGGTCAAACAGATATCACAATCCATAATGGTCTGTCATAAGTACAAATTTCCTTCCCAGGAGGTAATGTCTCCACATTTTTAAACCGTGCACTATGGCGGCCAGCTCTAGATCATGGGTCACATAGTTCACTTCATGCTCATTCAATTTTCTAGATTCATAGTAGACTACACTTCCTCCTTGCATAAGGACTCCTCTGATCCCTTCCTTACAGACATATGTGCACATGAGGAAGTCATTTTCGGGATCAACGATCTTCAACACGGGTGCATGGGTCAGAAGGTGTTTCAGGGATTGAAATATTTCTTCACATTCTTGTGTCCACGTGAATTTAGCTCCCTTCTTCTGGAGGGAAGTGATTGGACAACCAATCTTGGAGAATCCTTTTATAAATCTCCTATAGTATCCTGCTAAGCCCATAAAGGATCTGATATCTGAAATGTCCTTTGGGGTAGGCCATTCCATAATAGATGATGACGCACCACCAAAGACCCTGCCTCGATAGGTCCTGTGCCTGAAATCCTAGTCTAAGGATCGTTCTCTTCAAATTTTCCCCTTGAGCCGAAGAGACTCTTTCGATTCCTCCTCTGGAATCTCAAATTTCCGATCCACAGGTCCTTCTTCCCTGCTCACGGTCTTCTGTACACAACCATGAATTTTGGGTTTCGGGACTCACAGAGTTCTGATGTCGAGAACCTATGTCTTCTCGAACTCCTGAACACCAAAATGTCGAAATGATGAAAAGGATTCGATCAGCAATTAGCCCCCTAGGCTATGCCTTGGCACGTATGACCACTCCTCATAAGACCACAGTCCTATTTCCTTTCGGGACTTGTCAATACGAGAGCCTGACCTCTTGTCAACAGGACTCTCGAATTCCCAATTTCCGATTTGCCGAAATGGCCTCCTTTTGGAAAATCTCCTTAAATCCTGGATTGCTGCCACGCATCCCCTCAAGATGGACGGCCTCCTGCAGTTTGCGATTTCGCGACTTGTGACCCCTAGTGACACAAATCCCCTATCAACTTGAATCCCTGGTAGCCAAAATATCGATGGACTCTCGATCTCCGCCACGTGTCCCAAATGGATGGACGGTCTAGATCGTTTCAGGACTTCTCCAGGGGAAAAGTTGAAATGCTCACCTCTGTGAGTCTCGGTGTCTGAATCCCTGATGTTGGTGATCTCGCGACATGTGTCCTCCTTTAGATAGACGACTACAAATCCTTTTTTTATTTCGATACTTTCGTCATGGAGTGTCCCGGCCTCTTGTCCTCGAGACCTCCAAAATCCCGAATTCTGAAATCTTGATGTCCGAAATCCTGATGTGGGTGATCTCGCGACATGTGTCCTCCTCCCGAATGGATGGCTCAGATCTATTTCGGGACTTTCACTGTGAAGTGTCTCGACCTCTCATCATCAGGACTTCCAAAATCCCAAATGCCGAAATCCCAATACCAACTCCTCCTTCGAGACTTTCACCTCTATTCACGAAGGCTTAACCCTCATGCAACTCCTGACAGATCCAATGACTGTCGGGTTTTCTGACTAAGATTTGACGGTTCAGACCTTGTCTTCCTATGTGCTCCTCCCACTGCTTCCTACATGTGGGAAATCTTCTACAGTTCAGATCTCTTCCTCAGCCTGATCTGATGGTTGTTGTGCCCCTCCTGAGCTTTTTTGCTTTCTTCCCAGACTTGGAAGAATTTCCAAAATCCAAATGCCTCAACCTTTGCTCTCTTTCCTTAGTGAACTCTCTAATTTTGAGTCCCTCGCCTGCACGCATAAAAATGATACTCCTCCTGAGCTTTTGTTCTCTCCTGTGCACCATATGCACTTGCTCAATGCCCTCTTGGCAGAGCTCTCAGAATCCTTAGTGATTCTGGTTCTCCGTGAACTCACAGTAGAGTTCTTCTTCAATGCAACCTATGCATATGCTCAATGCCCACTTGGCAGAGCTCTACAAAACTCACAGCAGAGTTTATGTCTGCAACCGTGTCTCTCATACACAACCATGCCTCCAAGGTGTTCAGTAACCTTGAGGTCTTCCTCTGAGCTAATGATTTCAGCTAATGTGCCCTCCTGACACGTCTTTGTCCAAATTCCACAGAACTGGAAGTGCTCTCTAAGCACCGTCTATCAGAACCCACAGTGTTTTGTCACACCCTCCTGGTGTGAAGCCTCAAAGACCTCTAACCATGAAATCAAACAACCCCTGCAAATGCATACCTAACATACATCTACAGCATATAAAGAACACACATAGACATTCATTCAACACAGAAATACTTGCAGGAAAAACTGCTTCTGTTTGTATTAATAAAAATGCCTCTTTACAAAGGTGTTCTGAGCATGGACTGTAACAAGGTCTCAGCTCTTATATACTCTCTCTTCTTACTCTACTATCACTACTCTTCTACTTGCTACTACTCTTCCTATCTGATAATACAAAGAAGGTCTCCTGATCTTTTACATGAGGGGGCTCTTTGATCTCTTCCCTCCAATATACCTACCCTATTCAATTACATTGAATGGGTTGTTTAGTCCAGAATCAGATCTAGATTTCAGCCTTAAAAACATTCAAGGCTATCTACTCTAATGCCTGCGCAAATGCACGGCTCCATGGCTCAACAACCTACAACATTAATTACATTCAATTTCAAATTTGAAATGAGGCTGCACCTCTTCCCATTGAATGTGTGCATTGACGTGGGCTAGATGGTTGGTTGATTGACGTGGATAGATGCTCCTGCATCATAATCCTCTACTGAAAAATTCATGAGCTCCTACTCATGAGCTTCCCATCTTAGCTGTGGAAATCCTCCTAGATCCTAAACAAATTTATGGAGCTGTTCATCTGCTCCATCTCCCTGCTGCTGCTTCTTTTGTTGCGCTGTTGCTTCTTTTCTTCCCAGCTTCTCCTTGCTGGCAGTCTCTGCTGATCTCAACTGATGTCTTCTATCACCTCATATAAATACTACAATGGATGGCTCTGTTCATGCAGTCTTCTTAGCGGCATTTTCTTTCTGCAGATGGGAGATCATCATGATCTCCCATGTCATCTCCTTCATCTGCTTCCAAGTTAACTTGTTGGATGTGCATGCCCTGCACTATCACCCTTCTCTCCAGGGCTTCAAACCGTTCACATAGATCAACAAAGCTCATGTTTCCTTCCTCTTCTTCTTCTGCTTCTGCAAGCTCCAACGTTGCAGTCTTTTCAGCTTCCTAGCTGAAAATATTGAGCCATTCCTCATAATGCTCATCTTCTTCTTCTGCTTGGGAAAATTCTAACACCTGCTCCAATTCTTTTTTGACAGTCACAAATGGTTGTATTTCTACTATTGTCTCTCTTCCATCAGCAACACAAATCCTCACCTCAACTGGGCTATGTGGCAGGAATATCTGAATTCCTACAATCATTAGAAGATCCCTCCAATCTTCATCTCGGATGGTGCAAGTTTTGAACTTGTCATCATCTTCATTCACATGGGCAGCTAAACCATATGAATCTGAATCTATCAGCATCCCTTGCTCATATGAACTCTCCTTCGAGTCCATGAGACTTTCAGATAGCCTCATCTTTGTTCCCATGCCCTCCTGGAAAATTGGAAACTTTTTGCTGCCCTTCTGGCAGTCCATGAGATCCCGTAGTGATCTCGATTCATTTCCCTTCTGGCAACATGAAATTCCCTGGCTGTCCTCATGACAGTCTGTGATATCCTATAGTAATATCAACTCTTTTCCCTCCTGGCAATTGGGAATTTCTAAGCTTCCCTCCTGGAAGTCCTTGAGATCTTCAGCTGATCTCAATTCATCCTCACTACTGAGGGTTCTCCCAGTCTCTGGTTCACATACATGAACCATCTCTTCAGGTCCATTGAGGTTTTCAACATGCCTCAACCATCCTCTTAATAGCCTATGCTGTCTTCTAGACATCAACTCCTTGACTGGCCATTTTTCTTTCATCTTCATGGTCCATTCATATACCTATCACGACTTGGCATTTTTTTGCATCTCAAATGCAAGTTCATCCATCCTTTCCCTCATCTCGGCAAGTTCTTTATCCCATTCATCTTTTCTCATCAGCTCTGGGTCTTTCCTTCCAACACTCGTATAGCATTTAGTAGCCATCTTGTTGTTCCTGTCTTCCCTCCTGGAAAACCTGTTGTTGTCACTCTGCACCCCTAAGTGTTTCCAGCCTCTTCCATAGTTTTTTTGATTGTCTCCTTGATTGTTTCCTACCCGCAAACAACCATCACAGAGTCTTCAGTGCTCTGTCTTCCTTTTCCTTCTCGCTTCACCTAAAATATACAGATGAAATCCTGCTCTGATACCAAATTTGATGATGCACCACCAAAGACCTTGCCTTGACAGGTCCTGCACCTAACCTCCCGGTCTAAGGATCGTTCTCTTCAAATTTTCCCCTTGAGCCGAAGCGACTCTTTCGATTCCTCCTCTAGAATCTCAAATTTCCAATCCACAAGTCCTTCTTCCCTGCTCACGATATTTTGTACATGACCATGAATTTTGGGTTTTGGGACTCACGGAGTTCTGATGTCGAGAACCTCTGTCTTCTCGAACTCCCAAACACAGAAATATCGAAATGTCGAAAATGATTCGATCAACAATTATCCCCCTAGGCTATAACTTGGCCTGTATGACCACTCCTCATAAGACCACAGTCCTATTTCCTTTCGGGACTTGTCAATACAAGAACCCAACCTCTTGTCAACAGGACTCTTGAATTCTCGATTTCTGATTTGTCGAAATGGCCTCCTTTCGGAAAATATCCCGAAATCCTGGATTGTTGCCACGTGTCCCCTCAAGATGGACGGTCCTCCTGCATTTCGCGATTTCGCGACTTGCGACCCCTAGTGACACAAATCCCCTGTCAACTTGAATCCTCGATAGATGAAATATCGATGTACTCTCGATCTTCACCACGTGTCCCAAATGGATGGACGACCTAGATCATTTCGAGACTTCGCCAGGTGCAAAGTCGAAATGCTCACCTCTGTGAGTCCCAGTGTCCAAATCCCCGATGTGGGTGATCTCGCGACATGCATCCTCCTTCAAATAGATGGATGTGAATCCTTTCTCTATTTTGGGACTTTCGTCATGGAGTGTCCCGACCTCTTGTCCTCGAGACCTCTAAAATCCAGAAGTCCAAAATCCCAATGTGGGTGATCTCACGACACGTGTCCTCCTCCCAGATGGACGACTCAGATCTATTTTGGGACTTTCACTATGAAGTGTCCCGACCTCTCATCATTAGGACTTTCGAAATCCCAAATTTTGAAATCCTGATACCAACTCCTCCTTCGGGACTTTCTCCGTTGTTCACGAAGGCTTAACCCTCGTGCAACTCCTGATAGATCCAACGACTGTCGGGTTTTCTAACTGAGATTTGACGATTTAGACCTTGTCTTCCTATGTGCTCCTCCCACTGCTTCCTGGACGTGGGAAATCTTCTACAGTCCAGATCTCTTCCTCAGCCTGATCCGACGGCTGTTGTGCCCCTCCTGAGATTTTTCACTTTCTTCCTGGACTTGGAAGAATTTCCAAAAGCCAAAGGCCTCAACCTTTGCTCTCTTTCCTCCGTGAACTCTCTAATTTTGATTCCCTCGCCTGCGCGCATAAAAATGCTACTCCTCCTAAGCTTTTGTTCTCTCCTGTGCACCCTATGCACCTGCTCAATTCCCTCTTGGAAAATCTCTCAGAATCCTTAGTAATTCTGGTTCTCCTTGAACTCACAGCAAAGTTATTCTTCAATGCAACCTGTGCATATGCTCAATGCCCACTTGGTAGAGCTCTACAGAACTCACAGCAGAGTTTCTGTCTGCAACTATGTCTCTCATACACAGCCCTGCCTCCAAGGTGTTCAGTAACCTTGAGGTCTTCCTCTGAGCTAATGATTTCAGCTATTGTGCCCTCCTGGCATGTCTTTGTCCAAATTCCGCAGAACTGGAAGTGCTCTCTAAGCACCGACTATCAGAACCCTCAGTGTTCTGTCACACCCTCCTGGTTTGAAGCCTCAAATACCTCTAACCCTAAAATCAAACAACCCCTACAAATTCATACCTAACATACATCTACATCATATAAAGAACACACATAGACATTCATTCAACACATAAATACTTGCAGGAAAAACTTCTTTTGTTTGTATTAATAAAAATGCCTCTTTACAAAGGTGTTATGAGAACGGACTGTAACAAGGTCTCGGATTTTCTCTACTCTCTCTTCATAAGCTACTATCACTACTCTTCTACTTGCTACTACTCTTCCTATCTGATAATACAAAGAATGTCTCCCGATCTTTTACATGAGGGGGCTCTTTGAGATCTTCCCTCCAATCTACCTACCCTATTCAATTACATTGAATGGGTTGTCTAGTCGATAATCGGATCTAGATTCCAGCCTTACAAACATTCAAGGCTATCTACTCTAATGCATGTGCAAAGGCACGGCTCCATGGCTCAACAACCTACAACATTAATTACATTCAATTTGAAATTTGAAATGAGGTTGCGCCTCTTCCCATTGAATGCATGCGCTGATGTGGGTTGGCTGGATGGCTAGCTGATTGACGTGGAGAGATGCTCCTCCATCAATAGACCTGATATTGTTAGGGTCTATTGCTACTCCCTCTTCAAATATGACATGGCCCAAGTAATGTATTTGCTTCTGGAAAAGGTTGCACTTGCTAAATTTGGCATAGAGTTGATGTTCTCTTAGCACTTGAAGCACAAGTCTAAGATGTTCCTCATATTCCTCTTTATTATTAGAGTAAATTAATATATCGTCAATGAAAACCAGTACAAATTTGTCTAGGAATTTGCTGAGAGAATTATTCATCAAGCACATAAAAGTGGCAAGGGCATTGGTTAATCCAAATGGTACTACCACAAACTCATAGTGACCATATCTCGTCCTGAAGGAAGTCTTGTGGATGTCTTCACTCTTGATTCCAACTTGATGGTATCTAGATCTCAAGTCCATCTTTGAGAAGATGGAAGCACCTCCCAATTGATTGAACAGGTCATCGATCCTGGGTAAGGGGTACTTGTTCTTTATGGTTACCTTATTGAGTTTTCTATAATATATGCACAGTCGGAGGGTACTGTCTTTCTTTTTCACAAACAAGACTGGTGCTCCCCATGGAGACACACTGGGCTAGATATAGCCTTTTTTCATCATTTATTTTAGTTTTAATTTAATCTCAATTAGCTTGGGTGTGCTCATATTTTACGGTGTCCTAGACACTAGCACCGCTCCTGGTGCAAGTTCTATCGAGAAGTCAATGTCCCTTCTTGGAGGTAGACCCGGTACCTCTTCTAGAAACACATCTCTATATTCTCTTAGTGTGGGGTGGTCTTCAAGGCTTGGTTTGTCATCTTCAAATGATTCCAACACCCGTATCGCATACAGTGGACATCCTTTCCTGCAATACTTTCTCATTTGAAGGGTTGATATTTGCCTCACTGAGACAGGTTTTTGGATCCCTTGAAGGGTTATACTTTGTCCTTCTTCACTTACACATTCTAAGGTTTTATGGTAATAGTCCAGTCTAGGTTTATATGTGGCTATCCATTCCATACCAATCAACAAGTCATATGATCCTAGGGGTAGTATGTTAAGGGTTTCTTGGGTGGGGAATTCACCCATAGTGAATTGGCAAGCTGGTATGACCTCCACTACCTTTCTTTTGGTGCCAATGGATAACTGTACCAACCATGGCTTGGCGTGTTTATGCCACTGTAATTTATACTTATCAACATCCTTAGGAGCTATATAACTCAAATTTGAACCAGGGTCAATTATAATAGACACTAGATGGTTGGTGATCATACCTTCCATATCCACCATTGAAGCTTGGTGGTCAGCTTGTTTATTAGCCATGGATACATAAATTTGTGGCATACTCATGGCGATGTCATTTACAGTGGTAGCTTCTTGAACGTTGTAAATTCTCTGACTGTTATGTTTTCAATGCAGGCAATCCCTCAGTAGATGTCCTTCTCCACAACCCCAACATTTCAAGGGTTCTTTCTTTGAGTTATCAATATTTCCTTGGGTAGATCCAAAAGGTTTATTTCCACTCTGGGAGGGGAAATTCTACTGGTGTACACTTTGGGTTGGGAAGCTCATCCTTGAGTCCTTTTTATATTTTTTAAATTTTGTGAATTTAAACCCCTTTTTTCTAGAATCCTGAACTATTCTTCTGCTTCCAGCCTTCACGAGGTTCTGTCCGATGCCCAAGCTATTCATAACAATGTCTTGCCTTTCGGATAGTGTCTTCTAGGGTCTTTGGCTCGTTAAACTCAATCATGTTCTGATAGTCCTTAGGTAGTCCGCTAATGAATCATTGCACCTTTGCATTTTCTTCTTTTATATAGGGTACGTACCTCAGCAACTCGAGGAATCTACTGACATATTCCTCTATGGTGTGTTTCCCCAACTTGAGTTCAAAGAATTATTTAGTCTTTTTGTCGAAATTCTTTTTCGACAGATACTTCTTCCTGAAGTATTTCTCAAACCGTTCCCAAGATAGGTCTTCTTCGTGAATCCATTTTACCTTCTTAAGGTCTTCCCACCAAATGGAAGCCTTTCCATTCAAGTTGAAAGTGGTTACTCGGGCCTTCAAGTTTTTTGAGAAGTCATGGACTCTGAAATACTTCTTTAGTCCAAGCAGTTAGGCCTCTACTTCCTCTCCCTTCTTTATTTCACCGTTGAAAGAGGGTGGTTTTTCCTTCTTGAATTCTTCGAGATTATGATTTTTGGAATGATTTCGCTTCTTTCATTTTCTTCAGGAATAAGAATTTGTTCTGCTACTAGAATATCCCTCTGAGTCGCTAGTTTCCTTTCCAGAGGAATCATCCGAAGCTTGTCCCTTATCTCTGGGGTGAACCTTTCTCGAGGTGCTCCTCCCAATCTGGCCACTTAAAAGACCACGTTTCCGCATCCCAGGTGGGATTCGACTTCTCTTTGTCTGTCGTTGGTCCATGTGACTGGTGTCAGGTCCATGCTGCAATTGTCTTTGTATGTCGGATAAACTCTGTAGCAAGATTGCATTAATTTTTGTTTGCTTCTCTTTCTCTTTTATCAACCTCTCGTTGTCAGCCTTGTAGCTATGTAGTTCAACCATGAGGCTTCTCATAGTCTCAGCTAGATCTAGAGGGGTCTCTACCACTCTCCTTTCGTCATACTCTTCGTCTCTATTGTGGGAGCCATCCTCCACTTCATGGGACGTCACCATTCTATGCGTCTGCAGTTTCCCGCAGTTGATCATCTATTTGTTGTGCAAGAAAAACACTTGTTGTTAGTCAAGATTATTTTCATTCACAATCAACGCATAATTCGTGTTTTTCAAATGCATACACACAATAGGAAATTTTCATTCTTAACTTTGGCTTTTGATAAAGGGGGTTAAGGTAGAGGGTTACTCCATTTTAAGAGTACTTCAAATGGAATTTCTACACAACTATGATATCCCCCAAAAATAAAATACTTTTGGAATTTAAGTTTACTAGAAATTTATTTTCATTTTTAGTAAATTTGAATTTGGAATTTTTTTGCCATTTATGGCAATTCTGAATTTCAAATTTGATAATTGTCATTAATTATTATGACTGTTGATTGGATTCAACTAACTATTTGACTATGACACTTGTATAAAAACAAAATATTTATATTAATTGCAGGAGGACAAATGGAACAACCATGTTAAAAATCACCTGACCATGACTCCATGAGTGGGGAACATGTTGGAACTACCTTTGGCCTAGTTATTACAAGTGGCAAATCAGAGATTTGGCCATTGGCAGCCCCTGAAAATTAGGGATTTGGAAAGCTGCGAAAATCCCCAAGGGAGGGAAAAAGACCTGGGCAAAATTGATAAATAGCATATGAAAGGAGGTAGGACGCTGCCAAGTGTGCTAGGAAAAATGTTTTTTGAGCTCTCTTGCTGTTATGAACACTACGGATTGAGTGTGAGGCAAGAGGAGTCTACTGAAACGGATTTTCCTTGTTGTTATGAGCATTGTTGAGTAAGTGCCAGGAAAGAGGATAACTGCTGGAATTGAAGGACATTGTTGAGGAGGAGTTTTTGAGTTAGCCCTCATGGATTCATGGTTAGGCTAGGGGGTGAAATGGGAAAGTGATTTGGCTACCCTATTCTATGGTTGGGAGGAACGTGGTTGTTCCCTTTGTCTTCTCACGATCGGGTTCAGATATGTTTCTCTACTCCTTTTCTGTTTGAATGATTTTATATCTGATGCAATATATTTGTTAAATCAGAACTGAAATGATTTCCATTTTTTTGTTCGAATGATTTGATATTTGATGTCATGTATTTATTAAATCTGAATGAATGATAGAATTGGATTTTTATTAGTTATGATATTTAAACGGATTTATGCATGGTTAAATTCTAGAAAAAATCTCCTCTAAATTAGTTTCACTGCTATTTTCTTTTTTATTTGTTTTCTGAGTGAAACCAATGCTGAGATTGGCATATG
>JZKD02S2151491.1:0-43939 GCA_000966675.3 Picea glauca | reverse complement strand
TCCTTTTTTGATCGCATCTTGGGATGGTCCAGATCCATGAGCAGTCGACAAGGATGGTTTCACTCCTTCGTCAATGAGGCTTGGATTCCTATGGACATCACCTTCTCGACCATGAGGTCTATTAGGATATCTTCGATGGATTTTTATACTGGGATAATGTTTTCGAACATGCACACTCGAGATATGATATCTCAGGTCGGTGAACAACACTCAATGTAATAGAATGGTTGGCGAGGTCTCAATGATCATTGCGCAAAAGTAACTAGTTCTTTGTGGGATTGGAGAATCACAATTGGAAAAAGTGTTTTTGGTGCAATGCTCGACAGGATAGATAGACAACGTCATAATGGAATCTATCAACACCTCAATCAATGCTATTCCATTCGTTATGACGCGGTCCCAACGGTCGAATGGCGAACAGTCTGGAAATAACTAGGTTTCTAGCTATTATGGGGTGCCATTCTAATAGTCGGGACGCCTCCAATGGTTATATCACTTCACCATGGAGAAGTGCCAATATGTGTTGTACTGATATTCTGGCGGAGTTCAAGTTCTGGAAACCTTCCCTCTGCGAAGTCTTCCTTGGAACTTCTTGCAATTTTTCTAACTTTCCTTTCTTCTTGCTAAGATTTCTAGCCTTCTTTCCTATAATCTGAGTTACTGGGTTCCTCTTCCCATTTTGATTCTTAACTTCTCTTGGAAAAGTAACTTCGTACTGTTGATGATCTTTCATAGGGTTCAAGAGTGATACTTATTCTATGTCTGGGTTAGGTGCTCTACTCTCCTGTACAGATAGGTGTTTCACATCTTCCTGTGTTGTTTCAACTTCGATGTCCAGATCTTTGGTCCTCAGTAGCTTTGACTGGTCTTATTGTTCTTTCAGTAAGTTCTTTATTATCCTAGCCATGAAATTTCTTAGTTATTTATTTTTCTATTCTAGATCCTTTTCTTCTTTTTTCCTTCATATATGATCTTTCTCAATCTAGGCTTTTCCTAGCAAAATATAAAATGGGGCATTGTTCTCAACAAACTTAACGATCTAAAATTATTCTTCTGTCGAAGTGCCATGATCACTCATAGAGGTATGGGTAAGTCTTCCACATAGGTTTATCAACTTTCCTCTAAATAATCCTATTCCTCCTAATGAAGGAACCATAGCAGGATTTCCCAAAGATACCCAAGTTCTTTTTGTCATGATATTCACCTGTGTTTCCTCATATAGGAAACAGTTTATGTCGAAGTCTCCTATTATTATTTCTATGCAGTCTTTCTCTTTTAATATCTTTGATAAGTTAATATCTTTGTGATCGTTTAGGGTTTCTTTCATCTATAGTAATACATTCTCTAATCCTTTATGGGGTTTTATAATATCCTTAGTTTCTTGGCTTGTCTCATAGTTTTCTTGTCTCATATTCATCTTTTCAACCTTAGCAATCATTCTAGGGAAATCCAAAACTTCATGTCCAGTATCCTTGCAACAAAGGAAAATAGGACCTCTACCAGGGAATTCCTTAGCAAGATGTATCGGTCTTCTGCAACTATAGCAAAGGGTTAATCCTCTCTTTCTTGTACTGCACACTGGGATCACAGTAAATAACCTGCAAAAAATTCTTTCTAGGGTCCTGCATCCATTTGTTAGTCCAAACATTCTTTCTATGCATAGGGATAACATACCTTTCATTATTTCTATCAGATCTATTCATATCAAATCTTCGTTCTTCTAACTGTGCCCTAGGACAAAATTTATCAAACATACCTAGATTCATTCTTTCGAAATAGATTTTTTCTCTTATCTTACCTTCCTCAGAGCACAAAGATTCAAGATCTTACCTCTTTTCTTCATATTGGAATTCTCTTATTATCACAGAGATTCGCATGTTAAGTAGAATACTATGCACAAAAGTAGCAGATCTATGAATAAATATTTCTCTTTTCTTCAATTCCTAGAAATCACAGTTTTAGTCCTGACAACATAACTGTTTGTTGGCATAGAGGCAGACCCAGGATTTAACGCTTCAAAAATGCACCAACAAAACTCTAACTAACAACCCTTTTGGCAACACTTGCAAAGAAGATGAAGTCTCACCCAAGGTAGAGGCATGGGTGGTTGCATGACTAAAATGTTTTCAACCTAGATGGGACACATATATATGATTACACCACTCTAACAAAGCACTTAACAGTTAGCATTCATCAGTATTTAACCCTTATTCACATCGCAGATCCAAACCCTAATTATAGAACAATGCAGTATTCAACCAGATCTAACACAACTAAGCACTTAACATATGGAAAGAGATGAGATCTAGCATTCATTCACATCACTAAGCACTTAATCTATCATACCAGATTCATCTAAACATTCATTGTTGCACTAAGCTTAAATCATATGAACAATATAAAAATGATAATGCACAAAGAAATATGAAAATGGTCAAACACGACCAACGTTTCCTCAAAACTTGGTCGAGGGACAACATACATCATTGGAGGCACCGGGGAGATGAGGCAATGGGAGGAGAAACAAAGAGAATCCTTCAAAACATGTAGGGAAACCTGTCTCGTTTGACTCATAGGATCCCAATGGTTTAGGTAGAGGATATTCTGGAGGCCATGCAATGGAAAGTAGTTGGTGTGCCCAGAGCTTGGGTGCGACTCTTTCAACGTCTCACAAACGTCGTAGTTTGTTATCATGACACACATCCAGTGCCACAGGCATAGATGTCATGGATGTTGTATTATCGACTGTATATGTGTATTGAGGGTGTTATCCCCAATTGTTTTACTATAAACAACATATTTTTTGAAATATATATAAAACAAGGATCTTCGGCTTTACTTATATTTCAATGTGTACATAGATGAGATGGTTTTATTTTATTTATTTATGTGGAAAATGCCAATCTAAAACTAAATTAGCATAAGCATCAGATACATAATTAGAAGTCTTAGGCATGTGATAACAAGTAATAAAATCAAATTGTTGTTCTAAAAGATGTACCCGTAGGAATCGTCGGAGTAAATTAGGATCACGCACGCAGTAACTTCCCTTCAACTGACATACTAATAACTAGTAATCTAGGTGAACCTCTAAAGAGAGAATACCATGTGAGATAGCATCGTACAAAAGTTATATAATGACTCTATATTCAACCACATTATTCGTGGATGGCCCTAGGAATACGCCACTTGAAGANAGAACAATGCAGTATTCAACCAGATCTAACACAACTAAGCACTTAACATATGGAAAGAGATGAGATCTAGCATTCATTCACATCACTAAGCACTTAATCTATCATACCAGATTCATCTAAACATTCATTGTTGCACTAAGCTTAAATCATATGAACAATATAAAAATGATAATGCACAAAGAAATATGAAAATGGTCAAACACGACCAACGTTTCCTCAAAACTTGGTCGAGGGACAACATACATCATTGGAGGCACCGGGGAGATGAGGCAATGGGAGGAGAAACAA
This sequence comes from Picea glauca, assembly GCA_000966675.3. NCBI lineage: Eukaryota > Viridiplantae > Streptophyta > Pinopsida > Pinales > Pinaceae > Picea > Picea glauca. The sequence goes on along the minus strand of JZKD02S2151491.1, from coordinate 40,454 downwards.
AGAGAATCCTTCAAAACATGTAGGGAAACCTGTCTCGTTTGACTCATAGGATCCCAATGGTTTAGGTAGAGGATATTCTGGAGGCCATGCAATGGAAAGTAGTTGGTGTGCCCAGAGCTTGGGTGCGACTCTTTCAATGTCTCACAAACGTCATAGTTTGTTATCATGACACACATCCAGCGCCACAGGCATAGATGTCATGGATGTTGTATTATCAATTGTATATGTGTATTGAGGGTGTTATCCCCAATTGTTTTACTATAAACAACATATTTTTTGAAATATATATAAAACAAGGATCTTCGGCTTTACTTATATTGCAATGTGTACATAGATGAGATGGTTTTCTTTTATTTATTTATGTGGCAAATGCCAATCTAAAACTAAATTAGCATAAGCATCAGATACATAATTAGAAGTCCTAGGCATGTGATAATAAGTAATAAAATCAAATTGTTGTTCTAAAAGATGTACCCGTAGGAATCGTCGGAGTAAAGTAGGATCACGCACACAGTAACTTCCCTTCAACTGACATACTAATAACTAGTAATCTAGGTGAACCTCTAAAGAGAGAATACCATGTGAGATAGCATCGTACAAAGTTCTATAATGACTCTATATTCAACCACATTATTCGTGGATGGCCCTAGGAATACGCCACTTGAAGACACCAGTAGACCCTCAGGTGAGTAAAACACCAAAGCGGTGGAAACCAAGTTTCGTGTATGATGACTGGCTCTGTTTACAAATCCTAAGTAGATCGAAGACTCCGTTGACATCTTCCAACCAAGGGAAAAATTGATAAGCAAGCTGAAGAAAAAAATAAAGGGAAAAGATATATACACTAAATTACATTAGTATACAAAGAGTTATGCCCAAGGTTGGGGCTCAAGCATAATATATTTTCAAGTAGAGCCCATTCTTGGTCTCAGCCAACATATTCCCTTCATAATACTCTAACTCATAGGCTCCTTTTTATAAGACACGTCGCACGATATAGGGACCATTCCACATGGGTTTAAACTTGCTTTGCCCTAGCGGTTCTTTTGCTTGATCATATAAGAGGACCAAGTTACCCTCAACATAAAACCGAGGACAGATAGACTTATCGTAGTATACCTTGAAACATATTTTGTTTTCCCTGATTGTGGTAGAGGGATATCAACATTGATCGTCAAGACTCTCTAGGTGTACAAGGTGTCGCTCGAGATTGTAAGTGTCAGGTAGGAGAAGGACTTCCAAATTAAGAGAAGGGATCTCACTTTCAATAGGTAATATCGACTCCACACCGTGTACTAACTAGAAAGGGGAAATTATGGTGGCAGTCTTGACCGAGTTTCAGTATGCCCAGATGTTATAGCAAGATTTGCCTCACCATTGCTATCTTGCACAGAGGGTCTTTTTCCATTTCCCTATGCAGACTTATCATCCCTTTTTGATGAATCCAGAGCTAAAAATATACATTTTTNTATAAAGCTTTGGGTCAAAGTGCTCAACGGTAGAACATCATCAAACGTTGGATCAAGGTAGGCCTCTTCCTTGTATTTCACATTATTTTATATAGCATATGTTGGAATTGAGTTGATTTCTATAGTCATATCTGTCTGTTGTGGTTTACCCTTGGCCATAGAGAGTTTTTTCCTTGTAACAGAAATGGCGACTGCACTGGGGAGAGATCTTCCTTCTAAGGGTTGAAGTACTTTTTCTTCTTACATTTCTCTTTTTCCTTTGTATTTCTTGTTGTATCACTGCTTGACAGATTCTGTTCACTCTGAGTCTGAGTTTTCAACGTTTTTCCCTTGCCTGGCCTTGTTTTAAAGAATATACACCCTTTTTTCCTTGACAGACGTGTATACATGCTTGTTGTCTCACTGCAAGAAGTGTATATATGCTTCGTTCTCCTGAACAGTCACGTATAACACTTCCCCTTGCTTGTTTGCTTGGTTTAGTGACTATTGGGTGAGATTTGAAAATTGTTGAGCCTTATTAGGTCTCTATAGTTCCTGTTGAGATTATCTAGGATGATAGGAAACCTGTTTGGAGTTGAATTTTTGGGCAGAGTCTTTCTCTTTGTTTTCCATTTTTTATTTTTCCTTGTTATCTGGGTTGTTTGCTTGGCTGATTGGTATTCTGCTCGAGTTATTTATTTTATACACAATAGAATTTATATATCAGGTTTCTCATCAGTCCATGCATTTTCTTTTTAGTATATTGAAAATACAAAAAAATAGGCATTTTGCATTGGTTGGCATTTCTGTCTTGGAATATTTATCATTAGCTTAACACATTTAGTGAAAGGTTGCATTTTACTTATGAATTGCAGAATTGAAATTGAAGACTGCACTGTTCTTATTTATCATATCATTCATTGAAAAGTTGAAGATAAACTTTGCATTATATCAATATTTATTTTCTTGCAGAGTCATAACACCATGAGTTTCAGTTCCATACCTTTTTGAGTAACCATGAACAATAAAATTTATGCTTTAAACTAAAATTGATTAGTCACAATTTTATTTTTTAGGGTGCACAAACTAGCCTAGGATTTAGTGCTTTGGAATAGGATCTTGTGAGTAAACTTCTCCAAGGAAATTAAATAAACATATGTGTCTGAGACAGGGAGTTGAGAATTCCATTGTATAATTGGTAATATCAGTTGGATCCTCTCACACCAGCATTATTCATGAAGTCGTGTGAAGTTAGTTGAAGGGATAACCCCTGGATAATAACCTAGCGTCAGATATATTTCTATGGATTTATTCGTATTTGGGGATCTTGCTAGTACCCATACCTCAGTGAGAGGTGGTTCTTTCAAGGTTTTGAGATTTTCTAGCCTACCCATACGGTGATCTGGACTTACGACTGCTCACCTGTGCATTAGGTATACAATGGTTTATTAGTTGCTTGAATTAGGTATCTCACGGGTTACTTGCAGGGGTTATTATGCTTGTATCCTGAGTCAGATAGGGGTCAGACAACACACAACCTTTATGAAGGATTAACTCTCTAGGGGGATCTAACCGACCGGTTGTTAAGCCTACAACGGCCCTTATAATTGATTATGTTACCTCCAAACTTTAGCAGGGAGTCTCAGGTCCCTCTTGGAGGAGACATACCTTATTTAGCAAGGGAGGCCATTTAGCCACTTTAGCTTGTTTGCATGCATATTGGTATTTTGACTTTTTTGGTATGCTCTTTGACTACTAGTCAACCTTAGGTGTCTATTTTTGGTTTCATCATTATGGATAGTGGAGTTTCTTTTTCTCCCTCATTCACTTCTACCCACCCCATGATACCTGCTAATTTCATGGGGACAGACCCTTCCATTTTTTACAATGGTATGCAGAACTACAATTCTCAATCCGCACCTTGGGTTTCTAGCCATTTTTATGTTGATATTCCTTCCCCCGTGCAACCCTCTCCCTGGCCCACATATATGAATCCTAGCATTGGACCCGGGGGAACCATGTCTCTGATGCCTACTTCTTCGTTTGATATGAGTCATGTCCCCATGGGAGGTTGGAACCTTCCCACCTATGGATCCAATACTATCTATGCTCTTTCAAGAGCTAGTACTCAGATGGGTGCCTATCCCACTTATTACGCCCCACCCATGTATCTTTTGTTCACCATGTCAGTTCCTTCGAACACTTTTTCCATGACAGGTCCTCAATTACCACCAGGTCTTTCATATGGAGAGAACCAGTTTTACGGTTCGGGCTACCCTCTTTATGGGACCCATTCACAAGGGGGAAACATATATCCTCACTCGAATAATCCTTATCCTACCTCGTTCTCTTCATAGACCTCAATGACGACACTCGTTCAAACCTCTTTGGACCATTTTGGTGTGAACCAACACCTTTCTGGGTTAGGGCAAGAGGTATACCAAGATCCTCCCTGGCTTGCAATTTTTCAGAACCAATCTCTCCCCGGACCATGGAATCAAATGCCACCATCAATCACCAGCCCAGTCACTGTCAGTCATACTAGTTCTCCATCGCCAACCTCTTCTAGTCATGTCGGAGATGGGTCGAGTTCTTCTACAAACTACGTCGATATCTTGCCCCCAACCTCTACCAATTATGTTGGGGGAACCATTCTTTTTTCCCCAAATCATAGCCATGTCATGTCTCCCACTTCTTTTCAACATACAGGAGACGACTCTATTTCCCCTGCTAGTTACATTGAGAAGCCCCAACGCCTCAAACGTAAGCCTAAATTCTTTTGTAGGACCTGTGAAGGAATTCACCTTAATCGTTTGTGTCCAATTACTGCCGAGATACCAGAAGCATGGGGCTCACCAAGAGACCTTCATATTCTGAGGCATCCATAGTTTCTCTTCACACCACTTCTCCCTTGATCGTCTTGGTGGTTCCATCGATGCAATATTCTCCCAAACTCACCCCCTTTGTTAAGGGTGAAGCCTCTCTTGCCCCCGTTACTATGCATCCTCTTCAACCTATAATTGAAGAAGTGGCCACACCAGTGCAATCTCTGGTCAACCCTACTCTCCTTGAAGAGAATGACGCACCTTTCAGTCATTTCATCAACATTTCAAATCCTCCCCCTTTTGAACGAGAGATATTTATTCTTCCCCCGAATGCTCTCCCTCCAAGTCCTGACGAGGTTCCTTTTGATTGGGATGATCTGATGGGACATCCCATTTCCCCACCTATGTCTTTTCCATTAAGAGACATTATTCGAACCATCATGGAGAGTGTATCCTCCATTAGCACCTTCTCCTCCTTGACTTGGAAATCCTTGGGTTTTCCCAAGCTCTTGTCAGCTATCCCCAAGGTAATGACTTTCGGTAGAAGGCCGGGACAGAAGCCTTAGCCTCCCCCTTTACATGTTGATTAAGACCGAAAAATGAGTCTCAATTAATCTCTTTTCCGACTAGTCCAAAAACTAAAAAGATCACTGAGTGATTTGTTCCTTTCACACTTGTTAAAGTTGGATTTGAAAGGTAATGAGTCTTAGTTAAGCTCTTTTCCAACTCGCTACCAAAAATTGAAAAGATTGTCGAGTGAACTTGTCTTTTTCACACTTGTAAATTGGATTTGAAAACAAGTCTATTTGGCACACATTTACCCATTTTTCACACCAAGTAGACTAAAATATATAAAAAATGACATCTTTTGGTGTTAAGTTGNTATAAAGCTTTGGGTCAAAGTGCTCAACGGTAGAACATCATCAAACGTTGGATCAAGGTAGGCCTCTTCCTTGTATTTCACATTATTTTATATAGCATATGTTGGAATTGAGTTGATTTCTATAGTCATATCTGTCTGTTGTGGTTTACCCTTGGCCATAGAGAGTTTTTTCCTTGTAACAGAAATGGCGACTGCACTGGGGAGAGATCTTCCTTCTAAGGGTTGAAGTACTTTTTCTTCTTACATTTCTCTTTTTCCTTTGTATTTCTTGTTGTATCACTGCTTGACAGATTCTGTTCACTCTGAGTCTGAGTTTTCAACGTTTTTCCCTTGCCTGGCCTTGTTTTAAAGAATATACACCCTTTTTTCCTTGACAGACGTGTATACATGCTTGTTGTCTCACTGCAAGAAGTGTATATATGCTTCGTTCTCCTGAACAGTCACGTATAACACTTCCCCTTGCTTGTTTGCTTGGTTTAGTGACTATTGGGTGAGATTTGAAAATTGTTGAGCCTTATTAGGTCTCTATAGTTCCTGTTGAGATTATCTAGGATGATAGGAAACCTGTTTGGAGTTGAATTTTTGGGCAGAGTCTTTCTCTTTGTTTTCCATTTTTTATTTTTCCTTGTTATCTGGGTTGTTTGCTTGGCTGATTGGTATTCTGCTCGAGTTATTTATTTTATACACAATAGAATTTATATATCAGGTTTCTCATCAGTCCATGCATTTTCTTTTTAGTATATTGAAAATACAAAAAAATAGGCATTTTGCATTGGTTGGCATTTCTGTCTTGGAATATTTATCATTAGCTTAACACATTTAGTGAAAGGTTGCATTTTACTTATGAATTGCAGAATTGAAATTGAAGACTGCACTGTTCTTATTTATCATATCATTCATTGAAAAGTTGAAGATAAACTTTGCATTATATCAATATTTATTTTCTTGCAGAGTCATAACACCATGAGTTTCAGTTCCATACCTTTTTGAGTAACCATGAACAATAAAATTTATGCTTTAAACTAAAATTGATTAGTCACAATTTTATTTTTTAGGGTGCACAAACTAGCCTAGGATTTAGTGCTTTGGAATAGGATCTTGTGAGTAAACTTCTCCAAGGAAATTAAATAAACATATGTGTCTGAGACAGGGAGTTGAGAATTCCATTGTATAATTGGTAATATCAGTTGGATCCTCTCACACCAGCATTATTCATGAAGTCGTGTGAAGTTAGTTGAAGGGATAACCCCTGGATAATAACCTAGCGTCAGATATATTTCTATGGATTTATTCGTATTTGGGGATCTTGCTAGTACCCATACCTCAGTGAGAGGTGGTTCTTTCAAGGTTTTGAGATTTTCTAGCCTACCCATACGGTGATCTGGACTTACGACTGCTCACCTGTGCATTAGGTATACAATGGTTTATTAGTTGCTTGAATTAGGTATCTCACGGGTTACTTGCAGGGGTTATTATGCTTGTATCCTGAGTCAGATAGGGGTCAGACAACACACAACCTTTATGAAGGATTAACTCTCTAGGGGGATCTAACCGACCGGTTGTTAAGCCTACAACGGCCCTTATAATTGATTATGTTACCTCCAAACTTTAGCAGGGAGTCTCAGGTCCCTCTTGGAGGAGACATACCTTATTTAGCAAGGGAGGCCATTTAGCCACTTTAGCTTGTTTGCATGCATATTGGTATTTTGACTTTTTTGGTATGCTCTTTGACTACTAGTCAACCTTAGGTGTCTATTTTTGGTTTCATCATTATGGATAGTGGAGTTTCTTTTTCTCCCTCATTCACTTCTACCCACCCCATGATACCTGCTAATTTCATGGGGACAGACCCTTCCATTTTTTACAATGGTATGCAGAACTACAATTCTCAATCCGCACCTTGGGTTTCTAGCCATTTTTATGTTGATATTCCTTCCCCCGTGCAACCCTCTCCCTGGCCCACATATATGAATCCTAGCATTGGACCCGGGGGAACCATGTCTCTGATGCCTACTTCTTCGTTTGATATGAGTCATGTCCCCATGGGAGGTTGGAACCTTCCCACCTATGGATCCAATACTATCTATGCTCTTTCAAGAGCTAGTACTCAGATGGGTGCCTATCCCACTTATTACGCCCCACCCATGTATCTTTTGTTCACCATGTCAGTTCCTTCGAACACTTTTTCCATGACAGGTCCTCAATTACCACCAGGTCTTTCATATGGAGAGAACCAGTTTTACGGTTCGGGCTACCCTCTTTATGGGACCCATTCACAAGGGGGAAACATATATCCTCACTCGAATAATCCTTATCCTACCTCGTTCTCTTCATAGACCTCAATGACGACACTCGTTCAAACCTCTTTGGACCATTTTGGTGTGAACCAACACCTTTCTGGGTTAGGGCAAGAGGTATACCAAGATCCTCCCTGGCTTGCAATTTTTCAGAACCAATCTCTCCCCGGACCATGGAATCAAATGCCACCATCAATCACCAGCCCAGTCACTGTCAGTCATACTAGTTCTCCATCGCCAACCTCTTCTAGTCATGTCGGAGATGGGTCGAGTTCTTCTACAAACTACGTCGATATCTTGCCCCCAACCTCTACCAATTATGTTGGGGGAACCATTCTTTTTTCCCCAAATCATAGCCATGTCATGTCTCCCACTTCTTTTCAACATACAGGAGACGACTCTATTTCCCCTGCTAGTTACATTGAGAAGCCCCAACGCCTCAAACGTAAGCCTAAATTCTTTTGTAGGACCTGTGAAGGAATTCACCTTAATCGTTTGTGTCCAATTACTGCCGAGATACCAGAAGCATGGGGCTCACCAAGAGACCTTCATATTCTGAGGCATCCATAGTTTCTCTTCACACCACTTCTCCCTTGATCGTCTTGGTGGTTCCATCGATGCAATATTCTCCCAAACTCACCCCCTTTGTTAAGGGTGAAGCCTCTCTTGCCCCCGTTACTATGCATCCTCTTCAACCTATAATTGAAGAAGTGGCCACACCAGTGCAATCTCTGGTCAACCCTACTCTCCTTGAAGAGAATGACGCACCTTTCAGTCATTTCATCAACATTTCAAATCCTCCCCCTTTTGAACGAGAGATATTTATTCTTCCCCCGAATGCTCTCCCTCCAAGTCCTGACGAGGTTCCTTTTGATTGGGATGATCTGATGGGACATCCCATTTCCCCACCTATGTCTTTTCCATTAAGAGACATTATTTGAACCATCATGGAGAGTGTATCCTACATTATCACCTTCTCCTCCTTGACTTGGAAATCCTTGGGTTTTCCCAAGCTCTTGTCAGCTATCCGCAAGGTAATGACTTTTGGTAGAAGGCCGGGACAGGATCCTTAGCCTCCCCCTTTACATGTTGATTAAGACCGAAAAATGAGTCTCAATTAATCTCTTTTCCGACTAGTCCAAAAAGTAAAAAGATCACTGAGTGATTTGTTCCTTTCACACTTGTTAAAGTTGGATTTGAAAGGTAATGAGTCTTAGTTAAGCTCTTTTCCAACTCGCTACCAAAAATTGAAAAGATTGTTGAGTGAACTTGTCTTTTTCACACTTGTAAATTGGATTTGAAAAGACGTCTATTTGGCACACATTTACCCATTTTTCACACCAAGTAGACTAAAATATATAAAAAATGACATCTTTTGGTGTTAAGTTGTGATTGCATCTCATGCCCTCGCTTGCAGTATTGAGCCTTTAGCCGATTCTCACTTTTCGTTATAAACTGTTGCCTAAGAAGTTTGCATCCTCAACCAAGAAGAGCCTTGGTTATATCCTTCGCAATTTGACACCCTATACCCTGGAGGGAACATCACCCCGAGTGTCCATGTCCTGCATGCATTTCCTTGCATTAAGCATAGGTACGTTCTACTGCTGGAACTAGTTTTGCTTACTTGGGACACTCGTTCCCTCCTCTGTATCATAACATTCATTTGTTATGAAAAAACAAAAAAAATATGGGCGGGAAGGGAGTACTATATTGTAATTGGTAGCATTCGTGTCACCTTTGAATAGAGAACAAAGTTATTGAGTCCTTGTGTCATCATAATTTTGGGTTTAGCATGGCCTTAGGAAGATGATCTCGCTACAGAAGTTTTCTCTACTGACTGGTTACTCTTCCAGTCCCTATAGAGAACATTATTGATGCCTCCTGCATCTAATTGTCACATCATTGAGTCCATGCTACTGGAGTCCACCATCTGTCTCATGCTCTTGTTCAATGGAAGCACCCTGGCCCTACTTTCATCATTGGTAGGTCACCTTGAACCTAGAAATCGACATTTCATCAATGGTCATTGACTGGGCGGTTTCCCTTGTGTTCGAAGGCAAGACATATATTCACACTTAAGGATTAGTGCAGTGTCTTGGATGCCATTAGACTTATTAGTGGTTTCCTTGCCTTTGTCAGTAGTTTTTTCATCATTGGCTTCTATTCAAAGGGTCCTTTTCATGTACCACTTACATTTGGCACATGCAAAAGACACACAGGGTCATTGCTTCGTGAACATGTTCTTCATCCGATATCCACCAAATCATGAAGCTCCTACTTTGTTCCTTATGTTGACTGATGAGAGATGCCTCAATGCTCTACTTTCAGTGGGTCTATTTCCATCGACTTCATCTCGTTTATTCTAGATATGGGACCTAGAGTTTTATGAGTACCTTGAGGCTTGCAGTCATTAGTGGCAGGCTCTCTCACCATTGACAGATGGGAATACATCAATGTCTCCTGATCAATGGATTTATCAAGTGTTCGACGTCGACTCCTTTTTCACACTTGTAGGAATGTACTCGGTGCCTTGATACCTACTTTCATTATTGGTAGGTTGTCTCACATTTGTTAATGGTATACCTCAATGACTGGTAATCAAATGATGTCTCATCGTGTTTGACCTAAACTCCTTTATTCACATGATGTAGACTTGCACCTTTGGCAGATAGTGTAGAATACTTGAAGACATCACTATGTGGCCACAACTTTACTGAGTTGTTGCTTCCCATTCATTGGACCAGTACCTATTTGACTTTAGTGATCATAGGAGATTAGATTATACTTCATGGTATACAGATATCTTCAGATTTATTTTGAGACTAGTTTCACTGGGCCTTGTTCGTCACTATGACATCTTTTGGCATGTAACTAAATTTGTATTTTATTATTCATGGCCATGAACACTTGTTTGGTATATTTTCCACATGGATCTGCATTGTATTCTTGGCAGGCATGTATGCAAATTCTAGTTGGTTTTCTACCACTCCACTTCTGGGTTATTTGTAATGTATTTCGTCCATCAAAGATACTCCTCTGATCTCACACATTAGGGGGCATCTATTTTAGAAATATTTGCCTCACCATTGCTATCCTTCATAGAGGGCCTTTTTCCATTTCCCTATGCAAACTTATCATCCCTTTTTGATAAATCTAGAGCTAAAAATATGCATTTTTCCACATATACACTCCCTATCAGTTATACAAGATGCCTATATGCTTGTTTCTCTACTAAAGCTCATGTGTATCGAGATTTGTGCCAGAAAATACAAAATGAGGTCAGGTTTCCATGTCACGATAGCAGATCTCTGATCCTTGGCCTTCCATATACTGGAAACGTACTGACTTAGCCCTTCAGTTGAATTATGAAGTCTATAAGAGCACAATTTCAAGCTATGGAAAAGAGGAGAAAGAATTCAACTTTGATATCAAAGTTACTCTAGAGAAATTACTTCATATTGAGTCTGCATCCTTTTGTCCCTTAAGTCTAAACATAGTGTTCAACCCCCAATCTATTTCCCTATTATTAAGAGGACCTCATTGCCTCTTTCTTATGAACTTGCCTTTGGTGGAGGATTGAAGTGGTGGAGACCCAGTTGGAAGGAACTTGGTTTCTTGGTTTCGAACCGTGTCGACACGAAAGTTTGTAATGTTGTCAATTCTCCTGATCAATTATTAATAGAGATACTCCTTTCCCGTCCTATTGGTATCTTGCAAATATATGATTATTATCCATGGGTGTGTTTGTAATGTTTATTAATGGATTATGCTATCTGATGTGCTAACCCCTTTTATATTATCACTATGTACTTGCTCTGCTTGTTTGTTGAGAACTTCTTGTAGGTATAAAGCTTTGGGTCAAAGTGCTCAACAGTGGAACATCATGAAATGTTGGATGGAGGTAGGCCTCTTCCTTGTATTTCACATTATTTTATATAGCATATGTTGTAATTGAGTTGATTTCTGCAGTCATACATATCTGTTGTGGTTTACCCTTGGCCATAGAGAGTTTTTCCCTTGTAACAGGAATGGCGAATCCACTGGGGAGAGATCTTCCTTCTAAGGGTTGAAGTACTTTTTCTTCTTACATTGCTCTTTTTCCATTGTATTTCTTATCGTATCACTCCTTGACACATTTTTTTCACTCTGAGTTTGAGTTTTCATCCTTTTTCTCTTGCCTGACCTTGTTTTAAAGCATATACACCCTTTGTATTTCTTATCGTATCACTCCTTGACACATTTTTTTCACTCTGAGTTTGAGTTTTCATCCTTTTTCTCTTGCCCGACCTTGTTTTAAAGCATATACACCCTTTTTTCCTTGACAGTCGTGTATACACGCTTGCTGTCTCACTGCAAGAAGCGTATATACACTCTGTTTTCCTGAATAGTCATGTATACCACTTCCCCTTGCTTGTTTTCTTGGTTTAGTGACTGTTGGGTGAGATTTGAAAATTGTTGAGCCTTCTTAGGTCTCTATAGTGCTTGTTGAGATTATCTGGGATGACAGGAAACCTGTTTGGAGTTAAATTTTTGGGCGTAGTCTTTCTCTTTGTTTTCCATTTTTGATTTGTCCTTTTTATCTGGGATGTTTGCTTAGCTGATTGGTATTCTGCTCAAGTTATTTATTTTATACACAGTAGAATTTATATATCAGGTTTATCATCAGTCCATGCATTTTCTTTTTAGTATATTGAAAATACAAAAAAATAGGCATTTTGCATTGGTTGGCATTTCCATCTTGGAATCTTTATCATTAGCTTAGCACATTTAGTGAAAGGTTGCATTTTACTTCTGAATTGCAGAATTTAAATTGAAGACTGCATTGTTCTTATTTAGCATATCATTCATTGAAAAGTTGAATATAGTCTTTGCATTATATCAGTATTTATTTTCTTCAAGAGTCATAACACGATGAGTTTCAGCTCCATACCTTTTTGAGTAACCATGGCCAATAAAATTTATGCTTTAAACTAAAATTGATTAGTCACGATTTTTTTTTTTAGGGTGCACAAACTAGCCTAGGATTTAGTGCCTTGGAATAGGATCTTGTGAGTAAACTTCTCCAAGGCAATTAAATCAACATATGTGTCTGAGACAGGGAGTTGAGAAGNGAGGAGAAAGAATTCAACTTTGATATCAAAGTTACTCTAGAGAAATTACTTCATATTGAGTCTGCATCCTTTTGTCCCTTAAGTCTAAACATAGTGTTCAACCCCCAATCTATTTTCCTATTATTAAGAGGACCTCATTGCCCCTTTCTTATGAACTTGCCTTTGGTGGAGGATTGAAGTGGTGGAGACCCAGTTGGAAGGAACTTGGTTTCGAACCGTGTCGACACGAAGTTTGTAATGTTGTCAATTCTCCTGATCAATTATTAATAGAGATACTCCTTTCCCGTCCTATTGGTATCTTGCAAATATATGATTATTATCCATGGGTGTGTTTGTAATGTTTATTAATGGATTATGCTATCTGATGTGCTAACCCCTTTTATATTATCACTATGTACTTGCTCTGCTTGTTTGTTGAGAACTTCTTGTAGGTATAAAGCTTTGGGTCAAAGTGCTCAACAGTGGAACATCATCAAATGTTGGATGGAGGTAGGCCTCTTCCTTGTATTTCACATTATTTTATATAGCATATGTTGTAATTGAGTTGATTTCTGCAGTCATACCTATCTGTTGTGGTTTACCCTTGGCCATAGAGAGTTTTTCCCTTGTAATAGGAATGGCGAATCCACTGGGGAGAGATCTTCCTTCTAAGGGTTGAAGTAATTTTTCTTCTTACATTGCTCTTTTTCCATTGTATTTCTTGTCGTATCACTCCTTGACACATTTTTTTCACTCTGAGTTTGAGTTTTCATCCTTTTCTCTTGCCCGACCTTGTTTTAAAGCATATACACCCTTTTTTCCTTGACAGTCGTGTACACACGCTTGCTGTCTCACTGCAAGAAGCGTATATACGCTCTGTTTTCCTGAATAGTCACGTATACCACTTCCCCTTGCTTGTTTTCTTGGTTTAGTGACTGCTGGGTGAGATTTGAAAATTGTTGAGCCTTCTTAGGTCTCTATAGTGCCTGTTGATATTATCTGGGATGACAGGAAACCTGTTTGGATTTAAATTTTTGGGCGTAGTCTTTCTCTTTGTTTTCCATTTTTGATTTGTCCTTTTTATCTGGGATGTTTGCTTAGCTGATTGGTATTCTTCTCAAGTTATTTATTTTATACACAGTAGAATTTATATATCAGGTTTCTCATCAGTCCATGCATTTTCTTTTTAGTATATTGAAAATACAAAAAAATAGGCATTTTGCATTGGTTGGCATTTCCATCTTGGAATCTTTATCATTAGCTTAGCACATTTAGTGAAAGGTTGCATTTTACTTCTGAATTGTAGAATTTAAATTGAAGACTGCATTTTTCTTATTTAGCATATCATTCATTGAAAAGTTGAATATAGACTTTGCATTATATCAATATTTATTTTCTTGCAGAGTCATAACACGATGAGTTTCAGCTCCATACCTTTTTGAGTAACCATGGCCAATAAAATTTATGCTTTAAACTAAAATTGATTAGTCACGATTTTATTTTTTAGGGTGCACAAACTAGCCTAGAATTTAGTGCCTTGGAATAGGATCTTGTGAGTAAACTTCTCCAAGGCAATTAAATCAACATATGTGTCTGAGACAGGGAGTTGAGAAGTCCATTGTATAATTCGTAATATTAGGAGGCTCCACTCACACTGGAGTTAATCATGAGGTTTTGCGAAGTTAGTTGAAGGGATAACCCCTGGATACTCACCTAGCGTCAGGGATATTTCACCTAGCCTCAGAGATATTTCTGTGGATTTATTCGTATTTGGGGATCTTGCTTGTACCCATACCTCTATGAGAGGTAGTGCTTTCAACGTTTCAGGCTTTGCTACACTGCCTATACGGTGATCCAGACTTATGAATGCTCGCTTGTGCATCGGTTATATAATGGTTTATTAGATTCTTGACTTAGGTATCTCATAGGTTACTTCCAGGGGTTATTTTGCTTGTACCCTGAGTCAGATAGGGGTTGGAAAACACACAACCTTTATGGAGGATTACCTCTCCAGGGGGATCTGAATGGCTGGTTGTTAAGCCTACGAGGGCCCTTATAACTAATTTTGTTACATCCAAACTTTAGTAGGGAGTCTCAGGTCCCTCTTGGACGAGACATACCTTATTTAGCGAGGGAGGCCACTCAGCTACTTTTTCCCGTTTGCATGCATATTGGTCATTTGACGTTTTTGGTATGATCTTTGAATACTAGTCAACCTTAGGAATCTATTTTGGGTTTCATAATTATGGACAGTGGAGTTTCATTTTCTCCCTCATTCACTGCTACCCACCCCATGATACCTACTAATTTCATGGGGATGGACCCTTCCATTTTTTACAATGGTATACATAACTACAACGCTCAGTCCGCACCTTCCCGTCATATTTAACTCTAGGCATGGCCTGGACCCACTTAGTTAAGTAGTCGACGACCACGATAATGTGTTGATTCCCCCCAGCCAAAGTTGGGTTGAAATCCACAATGTCCATKCCCCACTTGGTGAAGGGACCGACGATAATGAATGGGTGAAGAGGACCTGGATGTGAGCACATTTTCTGAGTGAACACCTAGCAGGGGTGACACTTCTTAACCAATTCAACACAATCTTTAAATATAGATGGCCAGAAATAACAGGCTCAAAAAAGTTTTTGGGTTGTTGCAAGCCTGGATAGATGACCACCATAGGCCCCACTATGGAAATCGTTCAGAACTGACTCAACTTCTTCGTGAGTTAAACAACGACGCAAGATATTTTCTATTCCTCGATGATAGAAAGTATTTTCGACAATAGTGTAATTCGTAGCTTGGTATCGTACACGCCATCAGTGATCTCGTGAGAGATGCTGAGGGAACTTCAAGGTTTGAATATACAGAACAATGTTTCCATACCAAGGGTCAGACGACGAGACAAGGAAAATGTGTTCATATGAAAACAAATCATCATGTATAACATCCTCATCTAATCATGGGAAGTCAGATATTAACTCCGTGAAGACTAGCGATTTCTGGTATTTCGCAAAAGTGAAATTGAGATCAAATTATTCTAAAATGACAATCCATTTATTATATTTCCCCCCTATGATATGCCTGGTAAGGATGTATTGAAATGGATTGACATCAACAACCATAGTAGTTTGGAAAAGAAATATATAATTGAATAAACGTTGGACTGCGTGAATGGCAGCTAAAGCTATCTTTTCAACATGAGAATAATTGAGCTCAGGACCGATTAAGTTTCGACTAAGATAGTAGATGACGTACTCGCAGAGATCATCATCCTCCTAAACTAAAACCATACTAATCATCTCCTCGAACGCGGTGATATAAAGCTAGTAATCCCTACTGTAGTCAAGAGACTTTAGCAGAGGCATCGATACCAAGGCTTTCTTCAAAGCATCGAAGGACTCATGGTTGCGTTCATCCCAGATAAAAGGGGTGTCCTTCTTCAAAAGAATAATGAAACCCTTAGTGATATTGGCATAGTTTACTATAAACCGACGTAAAAAGTTGGCTTTCCCCTGTAAACCTTGAATTTGTCAAACAGTGCGCGAGGGAGGCAACCAAAGTATTGCCTCGACCTTTAAAGGATATACCATGATACCTATCTCAGAAACTAGAAATCCCAAAAGACGACTAGACCTAACGCAAAAGATGCACTTATGAGGGTTCAACTGGATTCTATAGTAACGACATCTTTCAAAAACTAGTCAAAGGTGCGTAGAGTGATCTTCTCTCTTACGAGAGTGATCACAAGATCATTAAAGTGAACTTTGACTATATGCTTAAGATCATGGAATGTGAAGGTCATGGCACATTGGAAGGTTTCTTCAACATTTTTAAGGCTGAAAGGAATGTTCTAGTATGCGAAAGTACCCCAAGGACAAATAAATGTTGTCTTGTGTTGATCCTCAGGTTTAATTTGAATTTGGTTATACCCTAAAAATATGTCCATAAAAGAAAACACTTTTCTTCCCACACACTCATTGAGAATCCGATGGATGAAAGGTGTCGGGAAGTTGTCTTTAGGACATGATTTGTTTAGGTCACAAAATTCCATGCATACACGGATGTTTCCTTGCTTCTTATTCATAGTAACAAGATTGGAGATACCCATTCAGTCAAGGGAACTGGGTAGATGAAGACAACATTAAGTTGCTTCTCTACTTCTACCTTAATAATAGGGGCCTTCAGGGGATTGACATATCTAAGATGTTGTTGAATAAGTTTAGCATCCAGATAAGTTATAATCTCATGTTTGACAATACGAGGGTTGATTCCTGGAATCTATTCATATGACCAAGAAAATACATCTCAGAATTCCTTGAACAGTTCGATGTAGATCAGGATTTCGTTTGGTGAACAATCCACATCAATATGTACATTTTCAATCTTACCATGGGTACGAGAGATATCGATCGTGACGGTAGGAGAGATACTCGTCAAATTTCCTTCTACATAAATGCCATGCCTATCAATTGTAACTACGGCATGACCGACTATCTCACTCAATGTAGATCAAAAGTCATCTTGTTTGATTCTATCAAGCTCTAGGAGAAAATAAGAGAAATGATGCATATAATCCCAAGGTTTGTCAGAACTATTCATGGCTTAGATGATGGCTTCATCTGAGGGGAAAATATCATCGAGGTAATCGTGTGAACAAGAAAACAAAGTGGCCCACGTGGGCTTAAACACAGGATCCTCCTTGTCCATCGGCAAGGTCATAGGATTGGGATCAATGGAAGAGTCAAGAACAACTTGATACACAATATCCTCTACTGATAGTGGCATGGCCATTCCAGCATGTGATTGACCTTTACAAGATGAAGTCGAGGAAGGTATGGTCCAAGGATCATTAAAATAGGAAGTGCAAAAAGGAACAAACCTCTCTGACGAAATGAGCCTACTAGACATGGTGTAAACATGGTGAATCGGTGTCATGAAGTCAAAGGTAACCATAAGGGATGAATACATTCTGACACCGATATTCTCATTTTCCAGATGAGAATTTACGACCATAGGGTTCGATGGTCCAACAGATGTATTGGGACTAGCATACGAAAAGGATAAGTGGTCGATCGTCATGATATTCCCATCGAGTGGAAAACAAAGAGTGCAGAATATGGATGATACAATGACAATCATAGAATAGGTCCAATTGCATCCTAGTAACAATTTATAATCTAGAGGTGCATCAAATACCTCAACATCCACCTCTACCATTTTCCCACCTAACTGGACCAGGAAGGAAGGAAGAATACCGTGAGGGCATAAGGAACAATTGTCAAAAGAATTCAACAAGGTCGGTGATTGAGAAAGAGTTAGAGACCTGAGAGATTTCCAACAGATCAAGGACATCATACATGTAGAAGCACCTTAATAAACAACCATATGTTTGATGGTATACTTTGAGGATGCCACATGGTAAGGAAAGCGAGGCTTCACATCTATGACGTCAAAATTGATAACTTTCAAGCCACTGGGCTATAGAGATCCGAAGGCATATAGAAAGGCATTCCTTTGTGAAGGACACGTCTGGAGTACCTCCAGAGTTGACATTGCACAGGGGGTTTGACCGAGGTCTTCAAAAATAGAGTAATTATGGGCAACTCTAGCATTTGGATTGTGGGTAGAGCGCTTGAGTACTCCTTTTGGAATACGAGGTGGTGGATCTGGTTTTTCGATCTGTAAAGTCATCTGTAGAGGAGGAGGAAGAGATTCTAGACCAGGTATAGTCTATGAAGAACTATAATCGCGAGACAGAGTGGCTACATGAACCTTAGCATTGACCATATTGATACACAAATAGTCACCATCTTGTGACGATGGGTTTTGACTCCCACCGGCTGCATTTCTGGCATTTTAGGAGCTCAAGGCCATGTGTTGGTTATGTGGGAAAGGATTTGTCAGCACAATAGTCGGTAGAGATAAGAGCCTCGCAGCTTCCACATGTTTTGGGAATAAATGAGTAAGGTGATCATCCGTACAAAGATTACAGGGAAATTTCACCTTACGCCTTTCTCTCTTGCCCTCTCCATCATTATTATTCATCTTCTCATTATTACCATTGTCCTTGGGTTTAATATTATTTTTCCCACCCTTACGATTATTATTATGTCCTATCTTCTTATTCCTGCCTGGTTGTTGGTTACCATTTGGGTCGGTCGATGATTGCATGGAATGTAAATCTACTGATTGAGTGGGATTGGAAGACACAGACGAATATGTCCCTCCTGCAGACTGGTGTAGATACAACTATTTTAAATGGCTTGTCACTGATTCTGTGGATTCTACATTGGTGGAGCCTACAATGCCATTGGCATGAGGTCCATTCTTTTGTCTAGGGTCATAGGTCGAACTCATTGCGTCTGGAAGAATGTGGTATAACATCCCATATTGAGTGTATATACTATCTAACTGTCAGGCTTGGAAGATCACTTCTTCCTCAATGTTAACTCCAGATGTAGCAACATCCTTCGAGATAGGAGGCTACAAAGACTTAAGGAACCATTCTAAAATAAAGGCTGGGGGAATGGAGGTATTAATCAACCTCTTATGTCTATGCTACTCCTAGATATGATCCGAGATATGATTGGCTCTGTCCTGGCGTAAATTCGACAGACGTTCTAGGTCGACATCATAACGAGCTGACAATTGGAAGTGGTTAAGGAAAAATAACACCATCTAACTAAATGTACCATGTGCCCCCTAGGTATCTTGATATAACATTTCATAACAACCCCAAAGAGGGTGCATTGAAATAATCTTAACTGAATGGAATCGTCATTAAGGGAAATCGAGGAGCACCATAGGTGAAAGGTGGTAACGTGATCACCAAGATCCTCGCCATTCTTACCTTTGAATTTCGGAATGTCCGAAGGAATCTTGGTGGGGATGGGGGGCCATTTAGGATCATGACACACAGGGTCGTTCATCAACTTAGACAAGTTTGGTAGATCAAGCATGGCCAGAAAAGGGAGATGAGCTTGTAGGATCTAGCCCCAAGTTGCCTAGAAAGATTGTGTTTAAGGAATTGCATCCCATACAGGGTTTTGGTAAGCACCATGTCCTTTGTTTGGGATTGTAAGAACCTCCTCCAGGATGATTCATAAGAGGTTGGTTGGGTATCATTACAACAGGAATGTTCTGATGGGGGTTATAAAATTTTCCCCCAACCGGAGTGGCTCTGGGTTGGGGGTTTACCAAGGTGTGAAACTGACCTCCTCCAGGTGTAAATCCGAAGGATAGAGGTGGATTCATCATGACAAACCTATTGGTGAGGGTATAGGAAACAACTTGAGTAGAAGCATGTCCACCAGGTTGGTTGCTCCACCCATAAGAAAGAGGATTAGAGCCGAGGTTAAAAGAAGGAATGCCTCCCATATTAGGAGTCGTTTGAGGGATTTGAGAACCACCAAACGAAAATGGAGTATAAGGAGGTGTAATTCCCCTAATTCCAATGCTAGGATTAGGGCCATAAGATGGGATGGAGTTTGAAAATTGTGAAGTAAAATTCTACATACCATAGGAAAAAATACTAGAGGCCATGGGGATGGACTGAACATTATAGCCCGGTGAGTGACCAAGAGACAAAAATGGGTTCGAGCCAAGAGATTGAGCATTCACTATAGGACATGAAGTAGTAATTATAGGTGCCTCCGACACTACAACCATTATGGTTGCAAGAGTCAAAGGGGTGCCACTAACTATAGTAGGTGTGGGAGTCGAAGGGCTCCCAGTATTCTAAAGACTCGGTTCAATACTCATCCTTGTAGAATCATAATTTTGAACAATGGAGGTGTGTGTACCATGTCTAATAACTCTACACATTTTAGAAGGCAAAGACTCGAAATATGATGGTAAATGTAACAAGCGACGGGACCAACACGGAGGTTGGTCCTACTCCATGATGACTTAAGACTCATTATACAAAAAATAAATCCTAGGGCCAACTAGTAATCAAAGAGCACACCAAAAATTAAACGACCAATATGCACACAAACAAGGTAAAGTGGCTGAGAGAGGCCTCCCTCCCTAAAGAAGGTATGTCTCACCCAAGAGGGGCCTGAGACTCGCTACTAAAGATTGGAGGTAACGAAATCAGTTATAAGGGCCTTCGTGGGCTTAAAAACCAATCGGTCAGACCCCCCAAGAGAGGTAATCATCCATAAAGGTTGTGTGTTTTCTGACCCTTATCTGACCCAAGGTACTTATAGAATAACCCCTGCAAGTAACCTATGTGGAACCTAAGTCAAGAAAATAAGTAACCAATATATAACCGATGCACAGGTGAGCAATTGTAAGTTAGGTCCACCATATGGGCAGGGTAGCAAATTCCAAAACCTTTAAAGCACCACCTCTCATGGAGGTAAAGGAACTATCAAGAGCCTCATATACGAATATATCCCCATAAATATCTCTGACGCTAAGAAGGTATCGGGGGGATATCCCTTCAACCAACCTCGCGTGACCTTATGATTAACTATGGTGTAAGTGGAGCCTCTTGATATTACCAATTATACAATGGATTTCTCCACTCCCTTAATCAGACACATTTGTTGATTTAATATCCTTGGAGAAGTTTACTCACAAAATCCTATTCCAAGACACTAAATCCTAAGCTAGTTTGTTCACCCTAGAAAATAAAATCATGACTAATCAATGTTAAATTGTAGCATAAATTTTAATGGCCATTCTTACTCAAAAGACATGGTAGTGAAACTCATGATGTTATGACTTAGTAGGTAAAGTAAATATGAACACAATGCAAAGTCCTAACTTCAATTTTCAATGAATGATATGCTTCTTAAAAAAATGCAATTTTCAATTTCAACTCTGCAATTCTGAAATAAAAATGCAATCCTTCATTGCATGCACTTAAGCTAAATGACAAAGACTCAAAAGATCAAAATGCCAATCAATGAAAAATGCCTAATATTTTTGTAATTTCAATATAAGAAAAATGAAAATGCATGGATTGAACAACTGCTTGATATATAAAGACTCTACTATGTATAGAAAGAGACAACTCAAGTAGGATACCAAGGATCAAAACACCCAACCCAATGTACAAGGACAATCAAAATGATAAGATGATGAGAAAGAATCCGCCCAAAATTTCAACCAAAGATAGGCTTCTTGTCATCCCACATACACTTAATAGTCACTACAGAGACCCAAGAAGACTCAATAATAATCAAAACCTACCCAATGACCACCAAACCCAACAAACAAGCAAAAGAGTTTGATGTACATGACTATTCAGGGAAACAACATGTATGTACACAGCTTGCAGAAGGACAGAACACGTATATACACGACTGTCGAGAAAAAAACCAACATATATTTTTCAAAAACACAACTAGGAAAAGGAGAAGGCTGAAACACTCAGACCCAAAGTGAACAGAGGCTGTCAAGAAATGATACGACAAGAAATGCAATAGGAATGAGATAAATCTAAGGAAAAAAANATTTAGTGCCTTGGAATAGGATCTTGTGAGTAAACTTCTCCAAGGCAATTAAATCAACATATGTGTCTGAGACAGGGAGTTGAGAAGTCCATTGTATAATTCGTAATATTAGGAGGCTCCACTCACACTGGAGTTAATCATGAGGTTTTGCGAAGTTAGTTGAAGGGATAACCCCTGGATACTCACCTAGCGTCAGGGATATTTCACCTAGCCTCAGAGATATTTCTGTGGATTTATTCGTATTTGGGGATCTTGCTTGTACCCATACCTCTATGAGAGGTAGTGCTTTCAACGTTTCAGGCTTTGCTACACTGCCTATACGGTGATCCAGACTTATGAATGCTCGCTTGTGCATCGGTTATATAATGGTTTATTAGATTCTTGACTTAGGTATCTCATAGGTTACTTCCAGGGGTTATTTTGCTTGTACCCTGAGTCAGATAGGGGTTGGAAAACACACAACCTTTATGGAGGATTACCTCTCCAGGGGGATCTGAATGGCTGGTTGTTAAGCCTACGAGGGCCCTTATAACTAATTTTGTTACATCCAAACTTTAGTAGGGAGTCTCAGGTCCCTCTTGGACGAGACATACCTTATTTAGCGAGGGAGGCCACTCAGCTACTTTTTCCCGTTTGCATGCATATTGGTCATTTGACGTTTTTGGTATGATCTTTGAATACTAGTCAACCTTAGGAATCTATTTTGGGTTTCATAATTATGGACAGTGGAGTTTCATTTTCTCCCTCATTCACTGCTACCCACCCCATGATACCTACTAATTTCATGGGGATGGACCCTTCCATTTTTTACAATGGTATACATAACTACAACGCTCAGTCCGCACCTTCCCGTCATATTTAACTCTAGGCATGGCCTGGACCCACTTAGTTAAGTAGTCGACGACCACGATAATGTGTTGATTCCCCCCAGCCAAAGTTGGGTTGAAATCCACAATGTCCATGCCCCACTTGGTGAAGGGACCGACGATAATGAATGGGTGAAGAGGACCTGGATGTGAGCACATTTTCTGAGTGAACACCTAGCAGGGGTGACACTTCTTAACCAATTCAACACAATTTTTAAATATAGATGGCCAGAAATAACTGGCTCGCAAAAGTTTTTGGGTTGTTGCAAGCCTGCATAGATGACCACCATAGGCCCCACTGTGGAAATCATTCAGAACTGACTCAACTTCTTCGTGAGTTAAACAACGACGCAATATATTTTCTATTCCTCAATGATAGAAAGTATTTTCGACAATAGTGTAATTCGTAGCTTGGTATCGTACACGCCATCAGTGATCTCGTGAGAGATGCTGAGGGAACTTCAAGGTTTGAATATATAGAACAATGTTTCCATACCAAGGGTCAGACGACGAGACAAGGAAAATGTGTTCATATGAAAACAAATCATCATGTATAACATCCTCATCTAATCGTGGGAAGTTAGATATTCACTCCGTGAAGACTAGCGATTTCTTGTATTTCACAGAAGTGAAATTGAGATCAAATTATTCTAAAATGACAATCCATTTATTATATTTCCCCCCTATGATATGCCTGGTAAGGATGTATTGAAATGGATTGACATCAACAACCATAGTAGTTTGGAAAAGAAATATATAATTGAATAAACGTTGGACTGCGTGAATGGCAGCTAAAGCTATCTTTTCAACATGAGAATAATTGAGCTCAGGACCGATTAAGTTTCGACTAAGATAGTAGATGACGTACTCGCAGAGATCATCATCCTCCTAAACTAAAACCATACTAATCATCTCCTCGAACGCGGTGATATAAAGCTAGTAATCCCTACTGTAGTCAAGAGACTTTAGCAGAGGCATCGATACCAAGGCTTTCTTCAAAGCATCGAAGGACTCATGGTTGCGTTCATCCCAGATAAAAGGGGTGTCCTTCTTCAAAAGAATAATGAAACCCTTAGTGATATTGGCATAGTTTACTATAAACCGACGTAAAAAGTTGGCTTTCCCCTGTAAACCTTGAATTTGTCAAACAGTGCGCGAGGGAGGCAACCAAAGTATTGCCTCGACCTTTAAAGGATATACCATGATACCTATCTCAGAAACTAGAAATCCCAAAAGACGACTAGACCTAACGCAAAAGATGCACTTATGAGGGTTCAACTGGATTCTATAGTAACGACATCTTTCAAAAACTAGTCAAAGGTGCGTAGAGTGATCTTCTCTCTTACGAGAGTGATCACAAGATCATTAAAGTGAACTTTGACTATATGCTTAAGATCATGGAATGTGAAGGTCATGGCACATTGGAAGGTTTCTTCAACATTTTTAAGGCTGAAAGGAATGTTCTAGTATGCGAAAGTACCCCAAGGACAAATAAATGTTGTCTTGTGTTGATCCTCAGGTTTAATTTGAATTTGGTTATACCCTAAAAATATGTCCATAAAAGAAAACACTTTTCTTCCCACACACTCATTGAGAATCCGATGGATGAAAGGTGTCGGGAAGTTGTCTTTAGGACATGATTTGTTTAGGTCACAAAATTCCATGCATACACGGATGTTTCCTTGCTTCTTATTCATAGTAACAAGATTGGAGATACCCATTCAGTCAAGGGAACTGGGTAGATGAAGACAACATTAAGTTGCTTCTCTACTTCTACCTTAATAATAGGGGCCTTCAGGGGATTGACATATCTAAGATGTTGTTGAATAAGTTTAGCATCCAGATAAGTTATAATCTCATGTTTGACAATACGAGGGTTGATTCCTGGAATCTATTCATATGACCAAGAAAATACATCTCAGAATTCCTTGAACAGTTCGATGTAGATCAGGATTTCGTTTGGTGAACAATCCACATCAATATGTACATTTTCAATCTTACCATGGGTACGAGAGATATCGATCGTGACGGTAGGAGAGATACTCGTCAAATTTCCTTCTACATAAATGCCATGCCTATCAATTGTAACTACGGCATGACCGACTATCTCACTCAATGTAGATCAAAAGTCATCTTGTTTGATTCTATCAAGCTCTAGGAGAAAATAAGAGAAATGATGCATATAATCCCAAGGTTTGTCAGAACTATTCATGGCTTAGATGATGGCTTCATCTGAGGGGAAAATATCATCGAGGTAATCGTGTGAACAAGAAAACAAAGTGGCCCACGTGGGCTTAAACACAGGATCCTCCTTGTCCATCGGCAAGGTCATAGGATTGGGATCAATGGAAGAGTCAAGAACAACTTGATACACAATATCCTCTACTGATAGTGGCATGGCCATTCCAGCATGTGATTGACCTTTACAAGATGAAGTCGAGGAAGGTATGGTCCAAGGATCATTAAAATAGGAAGTGCAAAAAGGAACAAACCTCTCTGACGAAATGAGCCTACTAGACATGGTGTAAACATGGTGAATCGGTGTCATGAAGTCAAAGGTAACCATAAGGGATGAATACATTCTGACACCGATATTCTCATTTTCCAGATGAGAATTTACGACCATAGGGTTCGATGGTCCAACAGATGTATTGGGACTAGCATACGAAAAGGATAAGTGGTCGATCGTCATGATATTCCCATCGAGTGGAAAACAAAGAGTGCAGAATATGGATGATACAATGACAATCATAGAATAGGTCCAATTGCATCCTAGTAACAATTTATAATCTAGAGGTGCATCAAATACCTCAACATCCACCTCTACCATTTTCCCACCTAACTGGACCAGGAAGGAAGGAAGAATACCGTGAGGGCATAAGGAACAATTGTCAAAAGAATTCAACAAGGTCGGTGATTGAGAAAGAGTTAGAGACCTGAGAGATTTCCAACAGATCAAGGACATCATACATGTAGAAGCACCTTAATAAACAACCATATGTTTGATGGTATACTTTGAGGATGCCACATGGTAAGGAAAGCGAGGCTTCACATCTATGACGTCAAAATTGATAACTTTCAAGCCACTGGGCTATAGAGATCCGAAGGCATATAGAAAGGCATTCCTTTGTGAAGGACACGTCTGGAGTACCTCCAGAGTTGACATTGCACAGGGGGTTTGACCGAGGTCTTC
This sequence comes from Picea glauca, assembly GCA_000966675.3. Lineage (NCBI taxonomy): Eukaryota > Viridiplantae > Streptophyta > Pinopsida > Pinales > Pinaceae > Picea > Picea glauca. Next base: position 14,382 of record JZKD02S2151491.1, on the reverse strand, counting down.
AAAAATAGAGTAATTATGGGCAACTCTAGCATTTGGATTGTGGGTAGAGCGCTTGAGTACTCCTTTTGGAATACGAGGTGGTGGATCTGGTTTTTCGATCTGTAAAGTCATCTGTAGAGGAGGAGGAAGAGATTCTAGACCAGGTATAGTCTATGAAGAACTATAATCGCGAGACAGAGTGGCTACATGAACCTTAGCATTGACCATATTGATACACAAATAGTCACCATCTTGTGACGATGGGTTTTGACTCCCACCGGCTGCATTTCTGGCATTTTAGGAGCTCAAGGCCATGTGTTGGTTATGTGGGAAAGGATTTGTCAGCACAATAGTCGGTAGAGATAAGAGCCTCGCAGCTTCCACATGTTTTGGGAATAAATGAGTAAGGTGATCATCCGTACAAAGATTACAGGGAAATTTCACCTTACGCCTTTCTCTCTTGCCCTCTCCATCATTATTATTCATCTTCTCATTATTACCATTGTCCTTGGGTTTAATATTATTTTTCCCACCCTTACGATTATTATTATGTCCTATCTTCTTATTCCTGCCTGGTTGTTGGTTACCATTTGGGTCGGTCGATGATTGCATGGAATGTAAATCTACTGATTGAGTGGGATTGGAAGACACAGACGAATATGTCCCTCCTGCAGACTGGTGTAGATACAACTATTTTAAATGGCTTGTCACTGATTCTGTGGATTCTACATTGGTGGAGCCTACAATGCCATTGGCATGAGGTCCATTCTTTTGTCTAGGGTCATAGGTCGAACTCATTGCGTCTGGAAGAATGTGGTATAACATCCCATATTGAGTGTATATACTATCTAACTGTCAGGCTTGGAAGATCACTTCTTCCTCAATGTTAACTCCAGATGTAGCAACATCCTTCGAGATAGGAGGCTACAAAGACTTAAGGAACCATTCTAAAATAAAGGCTGGGGGAATGGAGGTATTAATCAACCTCTTATGTCTATGCTACTCCTAGATATGATCCGAGATATGATTGGCTCTGTCCTGGCGTAAATTCGACAGACGTTCTAGGTCGACATCATAACGAGCTGACAATTGGAAGTGGTTAAGGAAAAATAACACCATCTAACTAAATGTACCATGTGCCCCCTAGGTATCTTGATATAACATTTCATAACAACCCCAAAGAGGGTGCATTGAAATAATCTTAACTGAATGGAATCGTCATTAAGGGAAATCGAGGAGCACCATAGGTGAAAGGTGGTAACGTGATCACCAAGATCCTCGCCATTCTTACCTTTGAATTTCGGAATGTCCGAAGGAATCTTGGTGGGGATGGGGGGCCATTTAGGATCATGACACACAGGGTCGTTCATCAACTTAGACAAGTTTGGTAGATCAAGCATGGCCAGAAAAGGGAGATGAGCTTGTAGGATCTAGCCCCAAGTTGCCTAGAAAGATTGTGTTTAAGGAATTGCATCCCATACAGGGTTTTGGTAAGCACCATGTCCTTTGTTTGGGATTGTAAGAACCTCCTCCAGGATGATTCATAAGAGGTTGGTTGGGTATCATTACAACAGGAATGTTCTGATGGGGGTTATAAAATTTTCCCCCAACCGGAGTGGCTCTGGGTTGGGGGTTTACCAAGGTGTGAAACTGACCTCCTCCAGGTGTAAATCCGAAGGATAGAGGTGGATTCATCATGACAAACCTATTGGTGAGGGTATAGGAAACAACTTGAGTAGAAGCATGTCCACCAGGTTGGTTGCTCCACCCATAAGAAAGAGGATTAGAGCCGAGGTTAAAAGAAGGAATGCCTCCCATATTAGGAGTCGTTTGAGGGATTTGAGAACCACCAAACGAAAATGGAGTATAAGGAGGTGTAATTCCCCTAATTCCAATGCTAGGATTAGGGCCATAAGATGGGATGGAGTTTGAAAATTGTGAAGTAAAATTCTACATACCATAGGAAAAAATACTAGAGGCCATGGGGATGGACTGAACATTATAGCCCGGTGAGTGACCAAGAGACAAAAATGGGTTCGAGCCAAGAGATTGAGCATTCACTATAGGACATGAAGTAGTAATTATAGGTGCCTCCGACACTACAACCATTATGGTTGCAAGAGTCAAAGGGGTGCCACTAACTATAGTAGGTGTGGGAGTCGAAGGGCTCCCAGTATTCTAAAGACTCGGTTCAATACTCATCCTTGTAGAATCATAATTTTGAACAATGGAGGTGTGTGTACCATGTCTAATAACTCTACACATTTTAGAAGGCAAAGACTCGAAATATGATGGTAAATGTAACAAGCGACGGGACCAACACGGAGGTTGGTCCTACTCCATGATGACTTAAGACTCATTATACAAAAAATAAATCCTAGGGCCAACTAGTAATCAAAGAGCACACCAAAAATTAAACGACCAATATGCACACAAACAAGGTAAAGTGGCTGAGAGAGGCCTCCCTCCCTAAAGAAGGTATGTCTCACCCAAGAGGGGCCTGAGACTCGCTACTAAAGATTGGAGGTAACGAAATCAGTTATAAGGGCCTTCGTGGGCTTAAAAACCAATCGGTCAGACCCCCCAAGAGAGGTAATCATCCATAAAGGTTGTGTGTTTTCTGACCCTTATCTGACCCAAGGTACTTATAGAATAACCCCTGCAAGTAACCTATGTGGAACCTAAGTCAAGAAAATAAGTAACCAATATATAACCGATGCACAGGTGAGCAATTGTAAGTTAGGTCCACCATATGGGCAGGGTAGCAAATTCCAAAACCTTTAAAGCACCACCTCTCATGGAGGTAAAGGAACTATCAAGAGCCTCATATACGAATATATCCCCATAAATATCTCTGACGCTAAGAAGGTATCGGGGGGATATCCCTTCAACCAACCTCGCGTGACCTTATGATTAACTATGGTGTAAGTGGAGCCTCTTGATATTACCAATTATACAATGGATTTCTCCACTCCCTTAATCAGACACATTTGTTGATTTAATATCCTTGGAGAAGTTTACTCACAAAATCCTATTCCAAGACACTAAATCCTAAGCTAGTTTGTTCACCCTAGAAAATAAAATCATGACTAATCAATGTTAAATTGTAGCATAAATTTTAATGGCCATTCTTACTCAAAAGACATGGTAGTGAAACTCATGATGTTATGACTTAGTAGGTAAAGTAAATATGAACACAATGCAAAGTCCTAACTTCAATTTTCAATGAATGATATGCTTCTTAAAAAAATGCAATTTTCAATTTCAACTCTGCAATTCTGAAATAAAAATGCAATCCTTCATTGCATGCACTTAAGCTAAATGACAAAGACTCAAAAGATCAAAATGCCAATCAATGAAAAATGCCTAATATTTTTGTAATTTCAATATAAGAAAAATGAAAATGCATGGATTGAACAACTGCTTGATATATAAAGACTCTACTATGTATAGAAAGAGACAACTCAAGTAGGATACCAAGGATCAAAACACCCAACCCAATGTACAAGGACAATCAAAATGATAAGATGATGAGAAAGAATCCGCCCAAAATTTCAACCAAAGATAGGCTTCTTGTCATCCCACATACACTTAATAGTCACTACAGAGACCCAAGAAGACTCAATAATAATCAAAACCTACCCAATGACCACCAAACCCAACAAACAAGCAAAAGAGTTTGATGTACATGACTATTCAGGGAAACAACATGTATGTACACAGCTTGCAGAAGGACAGAACACGTATATACACGACTGTCGAGAAAAAAACCAACATATATTTTTCAAAAACACAACTAGGAAAAGGAGAAGGCTGAAACACTCAGACCCAAAGTGAACAGAGGCTGTCAAGAAATGATACGACAAGAAATGCAATAGGAATGAGATAAATCTAAGGAAAAAAAAAATCCAAACCCTAAGAAAGAAGATTCAATCCTTAGTATGGTCACCAATTCTGTTACGAGGAAAATGTTGATTAAGGTTTGTTGTCATTGATGTCAACCCTTGAAGAAAGCATCGTAGCACAAAGGTTTGGGTACTGGAACCAATATTGTTTGATGTAAATATGACTCAATATTGTTTTTTCATGGTTTATAAGAAGTAAATATGGATGAACTCCAAAGTGGTCCCCTTATGATGAAATCCCTCACGGGAAGACGCTTTGCGGAGTAAGAGAACCCATGCTTAATTATGGGATAATGAGATGAAGGATAGTGAATTTGTCAGGGAAATTATCCTAGATGGATAGTTCTTGTCATTCCATTTCCGGTGGTATGTAGAACATCACATAACTCATGATTAGAGAGTTATGACCATGTGAAGTTGGAGAACCCAGGTTTGGGTAATGGACCCAAGTTTGTTTGATGGATAACGGTATGAGTTTTTCTATATTTAAATATAATACTANAAGTGAAATTGAGATCAAATTATTCTAAAATGACAATCCATTTATTATATTTCCCCCCTATGATATGCCTGGTAAGGATGTATTGAAATGGATTGACATCAACAACCATAGTAGTTTGGAAAAGAAATATATAATTGAATAAACGTTGGACTGCGTGAATGGCAGCTAAAGCTATCTTTTCAACATGAGAATAATTGAGCTCAGGACCGATTAAGTTTCGACTAAGATAGTAGATGACGTACTCGCAGAGATCATCATCCTCCTAAACTAAAACCATACTAATCATCTCCTCGAACGCGGTGATATAAAGCTAGTAATCCCTACTGTAGTCAAGAGACTTTAGCAGAGGCATCGATACCAAGGCTTTCTTCAAAGCATCGAAGGACTCATGGTTGCGTTCATCCCAGATAAAAGGGGTGTCCTTCTTCAAAAGAATAATGAAACCCTTAGTGATATTGGCATAGTTTACTATAAACCGACGTAAAAAGTTGGCTTTCCCCTGTAAACCTTGAATTTGTCAAACAGTGCGCGAGGGAGGCAACCAAAGTATTGCCTCGACCTTTAAAGGATATACCATGATACCTATCTCAGAAACTAGAAATCCCAAAAGACGACTAGACCTAACGCAAAAGATGCACTTATGAGGGTTCAACTGGATTCTATAGTAACGACATCTTTCAAAAACTAGTCAAAGGTGCGTAGAGTGATCTTCTCTCTTACGAGAGTGATCACAAGATCATTAAAGTGAACTTTGACTATATGCTTAAGATCATGGAATGTGAAGGTCATGGCACATTGGAAGGTTTCTTCAACATTTTTAAGGCTGAAAGGAATGTTCTAGTATGCGAAAGTACCCCAAGGACAAATAAATGTTGTCTTGTGTTGATCCTCAGGTTTAATTTGAATTTGGTTATACCCTAAAAATATGTCCATAAAAGAAAACACTTTTCTTCCCACACACTCATTGAGAATCCGATGGATGAAAGGTGTCGGGAAGTTGTCTTTAGGACATGATTTGTTTAGGTCACAAAATTCCATGCATACACGGATGTTTCCTTGCTTCTTATTCATAGTAACAAGATTGGAGATACCCATTCAGTCAAGGGAACTGGGTAGATGAAGACAACATTAAGTTGCTTCTCTACTTCTACCTTAATAATAGGGGCCTTCAGGGGATTGACATATCTAAGATGTTGTTGAATAAGTTTAGCATCCAGATAAGTTATAATCTCATGTTTGACAATACGAGGGTTGATTCCTGGAATCTATTCATATGACCAAGAAAATACATCTCAGAATTCCTTGAACAGTTCGATGTAGATCAGGATTTCGTTTGGTGAACAATCCACATCAATATGTACATTTTCAATCTTACCATGGGTACGAGAGATATCGATCGTGACGGTAGGAGAGATACTCGTCAAATTTCCTTCTACATAAATGCCATGCCTATCAATTGTAACTACGGCATGACCGACTATCTCACTCAATGTAGATCAAAAGTCATCTTGTTTGATTCTATCAAGCTCTAGGAGAAAATAAGAGAAATGATGCATATAATCCCAAGGTTTGTCAGAACTATTCATGGCTTAGATGATGGCTTCATCTGAGGGGAAAATATCATCGAGGTAATCGTGTGAACAAGAAAACAAAGTGGCCCACGTGGGCTTAAACACAGGATCCTCCTTGTCCATCGGCAAGGTCATAGGATTGGGATCAATGGAAGAGTCAAGAACAACTTGATACACAATATCCTCTACTGATAGTGGCATGGCCATTCCAGCATGTGATTGACCTTTACAAGATGAAGTCGAGGAAGGTATGGTCCAAGGATCATTAAAATAGGAAGTGCAAAAAGGAACAAACCTCTCTGACGAAATGAGCCTACTAGACATGGTGTAAACATGGTGAATCGGTGTCATGAAGTCAAAGGTAACCATAAGGGATGAATACATTCTGACACCGATATTCTCATTTTCCAGATGAGAATTTACGACCATAGGGTTCGATGGTCCAACAGATGTATTGGGACTAGCATACGAAAAGGATAAGTGGTCGATCGTCATGATATTCCCATCGAGTGGAAAACAAAGAGTGCAGAATATGGATGATACAATGACAATCATAGAATAGGTCCAATTGCATCCTAGTAACAATTTATAATCTAGAGGTGCATCAAATACCTCAACATCCACCTCTACCATTTTCCCACCTAACTGGACCAGGAAGGAAGGAAGAATACCGTGAGGGCATAAGGAACAATTGTCAAAAGAATTCAACAAGGTCGGTGATTGAGAAAGAGTTAGAGACCTGAGAGATTTCCAACAGATCAAGGACATCATACATGTAGAAGCACCTTAATAAACAACCATATGTTTGATGGTATACTTTGAGGATGCCACATGGTAAGGAAAGCGAGGCTTCACATCTATGACGTCAAAATTGATAACTTTCAAGCCACTGGGCTATAGAGATCCGAAGGCATATAGAAAGGCATTCCTTTGTGAAGGACACGTCTGGAGTACCTCCAGAGTTGACATTGCACAGGGGGTTTGACCGAGGTCTTCAAAAATAGAGTAATTATGGGCAACTCTAGCATTTGGATTGTGGGTAGAGCGCTTGAGTACTCCTTTTGGAATACGAGGTGGTGGATCTGGTTTTTCGATCTGTAAAGTCATCTGTAGAGGAGGAGGAAGAGATTCTAGACCAGGTATAGTCTATGAAGAACTATAATCGCGAGACAGAGTGGCTACATGAACCTTAGCATTGACCATATTGATACACAAATAGTCACCATCTTGTGACGATGGGTTTTGACTCCCACCGGCTGCATTTCTGGCATTTTAGGAGCTCAAGGCCATGTGTTGGTTATGTGGGAAAGGATTTGTCAGCACAATAGTCGGTAGAGATAAGAGCCTCGCAGCTTCCACATGTTTTGGGAATAAATGAGTAAGGTGATCATCCGTACAAAGATTACAGGGAAATTTCACCTTACGCCTTTCTCTCTTGCCCTCTCCATCATTATTATTCATCTTCTCATTATTACCATTGTCCTTGGGTTTAATATTATTTTTCCCACCCTTACGATTATTATTATGTCCTATCTTCTTATTCCTGCCTGGTTGTTGGTTACCATTTGGGTCGGTCGATGATTGCATGGAATGTAAATCTACTGATTGAGTGGGATTGGAAGACACAGACGAATATGTCCCTCCTGCAGACTGGTGTAGATACAACTATTTTAAATGGCTTGTCACTGATTCTGTGGATTCTACATTGGTGGAGCCTACAATGCCATTGGCATGAGGTCCATTCTTTTGTCTAGGGTCATAGGTCGAACTCATTGCGTCTGGAAGAATGTGGTATAACATCCCATATTGAGTGTATATACTATCTAACTGTCAGGCTTGGAAGATCACTTCTTCCTCAATGTTAACTCCAGATGTAGCAACATCCTTCGAGATAGGAGGCTACAAAGACTTAAGGAACCATTCTAAAATAAAGGCTGGGGGAATGGAGGTATTAATCAACCTCTTATGTCTATGCTACTCCTAGATATGATCCGAGATATGATTGGCTCTGTCCTGGCGTAAATTCGACAGACGTTCTAGGTCGACATCATAACGAGCTGACAATTGGAAGTGGTTAAGGAAAAATAACACCATCTAACTAAATGTACCATGTGCCCCCTAGGTATCTTGATATAACATTTCATAACAACCCCAAAGAGGGTGCATTGAAATAATCTTAACTGAATGGAATCGTCATTAAGGGAAATCGAGGAGCACCATAGGTGAAAGGTGGTAACGTGATCACCAAGATCCTCGCCATTCTTACCTTTGAATTTCGGAATGTCCGAAGGAATCTTGGTGGGGATGGGGGGCCATTTAGGATCATGACACACAGGGTCGTTCATCAACTTAGACAAGTTTGGTAGATCAAGCATGGCCAGAAAAGGGAGATGAGCTTGTAGGATCTAGCCCCAAGTTGCCTAGAAAGATTGTGTTTAAGGAATTGCATCCCATACAGGGTTTTGGTAAGCACCATGTCCTTTGTTTGGGATTGTAAGAACCTCCTCCAGGATGATTCATAAGAGGTTGGTTGGGTATCATTACAACAGGAATGTTCTGATGGGGGTTATAAAATTTTCCCCCAACCGGAGTGGCTCTGGGTTGGGGGTTTACCAAGGTGTGAAACTGACCTCCTCCAGGTGTAAATCCGAAGGATAGAGGTGGATTCATCATGACAAACCTATTGGTGAGGGTATAGGAAACAACTTGAGTAGAAGCATGTCCACCAGGTTGGTTGCTCCACCCATAAGAAAGAGGATTAGAGCCGAGGTTAAAAGAAGGAATGCCTCCCATATTAGGAGTCGTTTGAGGGATTTGAGAACCACCAAACGAAAATGGAGTATAAGGAGGTGTAATTCCCCTAATTCCAATGCTAGGATTAGGGCCATAAGATGGGATGGAGTTTGAAAATTGTGAAGTAAAATTCTACATACCATAGGAAAAAATACTAGAGGCCATGGGGATGGACTGAACATTATAGCCCGGTGAGTGACCAAGAGACAAAAATGGGTTCGAGCCAAGAGATTGAGCATTCACTATAGGACATGAAGTAGTAATTATAGGTGCCTCCGACACTACAACCATTATGGTTGCAAGAGTCAAAGGGGTGCCACTAACTATAGTAGGTGTGGGAGTCGAAGGGCTCCCAGTATTCTAAAGACTCGGTTCAATACTCATCCTTGTAGAATCATAATTTTGAACAATGGAGGTGTGTGTACCATGTCTAATAACTCTACACATTTTAGAAGGCAAAGACTCGAAATATGATGGTAAATGTAACAAGCGACGGGACCAACACGGAGGTTGGTCCTACTCCATGATGACTTAAGACTCATTATACAAAAAATAAATCCTAGGGCCAACTAGTAATCAAAGAGCACACCAAAAATTAAACGACCAATATGCACACAAACAAGGTAAAGTGGCTGAGAGAGGCCTCCCTCCCTAAAGAAGGTATGTCTCACCCAAGAGGGGCCTGAGACTCGCTACTAAAGATTGGAGGTAACGAAATCAGTTATAAGGGCCTTCGTGGGCTTAAAAACCAATCGGTCAGACCCCCCAAGAGAGGTAATCATCCATAAAGGTTGTGTGTTTTCTGACCCTTATCTGACCCAAGGTACTTATAGAATAACCCCTGCAAGTAACCTATGTGGAACCTAAGTCAAGAAAATAAGTAACCAATATATAACCGATGCACAGGTGAGCAATTGTAAGTTAGGTCCACCATATGGGCAGGGTAGCAAATTCCAAAACCTTTAAAGCACCACCTCTCATGGAGGTAAAGGAACTATCAAGAGCCTCATATACGAATATATCCCCATAAATATCTCTGACGCTAAGAAGGTATCGGGGGGATATCCCTTCAACCAACCTCGCGTGACCTTATGATTAACTATGGTGTAAGTGGAGCCTCTTGATATTACCAATTATACAATGGATTTCTCCACTCCCTTAATCAGACACATTTGTTGATTTAATATCCTTGGAGAAGTTTACTCACAAAATCCTATTCCAAGACACTAAATCCTAAGCTAGTTTGTTCACCCTAGAAAATAAAATCATGACTAATCAATGTTAAATTGTAGCATAAATTTTAATGGCCATTCTTACTCAAAAGACATGGTAGTGAAACTCATGATGTTATGACTTAGTAGGTAAAGTAAATATGAACACAATGCAAAGTCCTAACTTCAATTTTCAATGAATGATATGCTTCTTAAAAAAATGCAATTTTCAATTTCAACTCTGCAATTCTGAAATAAAAATGCAATCCTTCATTGCATGCACTTAAGCTAAATGACAAAGACTCAAAAGATCAAAATGCCAATCAATGAAAAATGCCTAATATTTTTGTAATTTCAATATAAGAAAAATGAAAATGCATGGATTGAACAACTGCTTGATATATAAAGACTCTACTATGTATAGAAAGAGACAACTCAAGTAGGATACCAAGGATCAAAACACCCAACCCAATGTACAAGGACAATCAAAATGATAAGATGATGAGAAAGAATCCGCCCAAAATTTCAACCAAAGATAGGCTTCTTGTCATCCCACATACACTTAATAGTCACTACAGAGACCCAAGAAGACTCAATAATAATCAAAACCTACCCAATGACCACCAAACCCAACAAACAAGCAAAAGAGTTTGATGTACATGACTATTCAGGGAAACAACATGTATGTACACAGCTTGCAGAAGGACAGAACACGTATATACACGACTGTCGAGAAAAAAACCAACATATATTTTTCAAAAACACAACTAGGAAAAGGAGAAGGCTGAAACACTCAGACCCAAAGTGAACAGAGGCTGTCAAGAAATGATACGACAAGAAATGCAATAGGAATGAGATAAATCTAAGGAAAAAAATAATCCAAACCCTAAGAAAGAAGATTCAATCCTCAGTATGGTCACCAATTCTGTTACGAGGAAAATGTTGATTAAGGTTTGTTGTCATTGATGTCAACCCTTGAAGAAAGCATCGTAGAACAAAGGTTTGGGTACTGGACCCAATATTGTTTGATGTAAATATGACTCAATATTGTTTTGTCATGGTTTATAAGAAGTAAATATGGATGAACTCCAAAGTGGTCCCCTTATGATGAAATCCCTCACGGGAAGATGCTTTGCGGAGTAAGAGAACCCATGCTTAATTATGGGATAATGAGATGAAGGATAGTGAATTTGTCAGGGAAATTATCCTAGATGGATAGTGCTTGTCATTCCATTTCCGGTGGTATGTAGAACATCACATAACTCCTCATGATTAGAGAGTTATGACCATGTGAAGTTGGAGAACCCAGGTTTGGGTAATGGACCCAAGTTTGTTTGATGGATAACGGTATGAGTTTTTCTATATTTAAATATAATACTATTCTAGATGGATATTACATTTCATTCCATTTTTGGTGGTATGTGGAATGTCACATAACTCCTCATGGTTTGAGAGTTATGGCCTTACGAAGTTGGAGGACCCTCATATGTCTTCTAGAAGTCCCAAAAGATCAAAGTAGTGAAAGTGGTTTAAGAGATTTTAAAAGCTAAATAATAAAGTGAATTGATGTGTGTATTATACTTCAAAGTGAATAAAAAATAAATTATTTTAATAATAAATTTAATGGAGAAATTAGAAGTGGGTTAACCCTAAAATAAGGAAAGTGGGCCAAGTGACCTAGAAGATGGTTTTAAGGAAGTTACTTGGAGAGGATAAATAAGAGGCAAGGCTCTCTCATTTTAAACACACTTGAGCATATTGAATATCTATAGGTGTCTGAGGTAACCAAGGATATCTAAGCCAAATTTATGAGGGAAGGTGGAGAAAAGAAGGCCGAAATGCAAGGAAGGATAAATTCTTTTGATGGTGCTCTCTAAGGCATGCTATTTACAGGTCATCTCACCATTTTCTCTATAACGTTTTTTATATAATGATTCAAACCATGAAATTGCTATGAAATTTAGAAGACATACCCAATTAGTTTTGGTAAAAAATTTAGATTGTGGGTCGTTGTATTTTGGGAGTTACACTCCCTGGAAATAGGGTTTGTGGCTAGTCTTGAAACTAGTCAAAAACATGTGTTTCGAGTAAAAACTTCATAACTTCATAACAGATCCAAATTCAGTGCAACCAAATGTGTTAGTTAGATTACATTTATTAGTATGTTGTGTAACATTTTCAAATCAATTCAATGAATATTTCGTGAAGGGCACGTTCTACAAGGTCGCTCTCTAGAATAAGCCATAATTCAACAAGGTATGCCATTTTTTCTATAAATCCTTTTTTGAGAGGTTACAAGTAGTGACACCTGGAGGAATTGTATAAAACACACTGACGAAAATTGTGTATCAGTTTCAGATATTTATACATTATAGGTTCAAAGTTATGATTACTTCAAGTTAGGGTTATGGACTAATCCAAAACTAGGCATGTGAGACTAAAGAAAAGTTTGATGAAAATGCTAGTCTCATGTTGTTAAAGTTAAGGAAGGTTTGCAGGAATGTCCAGGTNAGGGATTTTGGTTGAGGTACATGTTGAGTACATGGTTGAGACAAGTACTTGATGAGTTGGCACATACATGAGGTGTATAGTTGATGATGTTGGTACATATTGATGAGTCATAGTTTATGAGTAGTTGTCACATGATTTGTACATACTCGGTACATGGTTGGATGCAGTTATTTATGGTACAGGTTGATTACAGGTTGTTTGGTACAGGTTGGTGCATGGTTGATGTACTTGTTTATGGTATAGTTTGATTACAAGTTGAGCTACAGGTTGATGCATGGTTCATATTTATTGGTACAGATTTACAACGGTATATCTTAAAGTGATAGTGTGATAGTGGTTCTATGATTCTACTTCTACTTCAGGGTGGCAGGACGGGTCAAGGACAGGTGGTTGTAGCCACCTTTCGGTTGTAGCCAGAGAACATAGGGGGTTGTATCCTCCTTCTGGTAGTAGCTAGAGAATTGGGGAGTTGGAGATTCCCTTAGGTTGTAGCTTGAGAAATTAGGGGGTTGGATCCTTCTTCCAGTTGCATCTAGAAAACAAATGAAGTTGGTGCTTCCAATGAATGTAATTCTTTAAGATATATAATAANTCATAACTTCATAACAGATCCAAATTCAGTGCAACCAAATGTGTTAGTTAGATTACATTTATTAGTATGTTGTGTAACATTTTCAAATCAATTCAATGAATATTTCGTGAAGGGCACGTTCTACAAGGTCGCTCTCTAGAATAAGCCATAATTCAACAAGGTATGCCATTTTTTCTATAAATCCTTTTTTGAGAGGTTACAAGTAGTGACACCTGGAGGAATTGTATAAAACACACTGACGAAAATTGTGTATCAGTTTCAGATATTTATACATTATAGGTTCAAAGTTATGATTACTTCAAGTTAGGGTTATGGACTAATCCAAAACTAGGCATGTGAGACTAAAGAAAAGTTTGATGAAAATGCTAGTCTCATGTTGTTAAAGTTAAGGAAGGTTTGCAGGAATGTCCAGGTATATTACAGAGCTACAAATCAGATTTGTATGATGAAATTGATGAGGTATTTTGGTTGAGGTACATGTTGAGTACATGGTTGAGACAAGTACTTGATGAGTTGGCACATACATGAGGTGTATAGTTGATGATGTTGGTACATATTGATGAGTCATTGTTTATGAGTAGTTGGCACATGATTTTTACATACTCGGTACATGGTTGGATGCAATTATTTATGGTACAGGTTGATTACAGGTTGTTTGGTACAGGTTGGTGCATGGTTGATGTACTTGTTTATGGTATAGTTTGATTACAGGTTGAGCTACAGGTTGATGCATGGTTCATATTTATTGGTACAGATTTACAACGATATATCTTAAAGTGATAGTGTGATAGTGGTTCTATGATTCTACTTCTACTTCAGGGTGGCAGGACGGGTCAAGGACAAGTGGTTGTAGCCACCTTTCGGTTGTAGCTAGAGAACATAGGGGGTTGTAGCCTCCTTCTGGTAGTAGCTAGAGAATTGGGGAGTTGGAGCTTCCCTTAGGTTGTAGCTTGAGAAATTAGGGGGTTGGATCCTTCTTCCAGTTGCATCTAGAAAACAAATGAAGTTGGTGCTTCCAATGAATGTAATTCTTTAAGATATATAATAAAAAGCATTCTATGTTTTTCTCCCAATTTGGGTTTCCATGTAAAACACTGGTGTACTGTGTATGTGTGTGATTTTTTATTTCTTACTACTCATTATTGGATAATAATTCTACATTGATATAACATTTGAAGAAAAAGGATTATAATTACGCTATTCTTGATTCACCCCCCTCTCAGTAATCCAACAATTGGTATCAGAGCAGGTTCCTTCAAAAATCAGTTTAACCACTGAAAGGTAGATCATGGAGAGTACCAACTCATATAAAAATGGA
>JZKD02S2151480.1:26486-43939 GCA_000966675.3 Picea glauca | reverse complement strand
GAGTATCATTTCTGATCGAGATACTAAGTTTTTCAGACAGTTCTGGAGGACCTTATGGAAAAAGATGGGGACAAGTTTGTCTTTTAGCTCAGCATATCATCCTCAGATGGATGGATAGACAAAGGTTGTAAATAGGAGCTTGGGAGATTTGATGAGGAGCTTAGTGATTGAACACCATAGTCAATGGGATCACATTCTGCCATGGGTGAAATTCTCTTACAATGATTCACTCAACAGAAGCACAGGGAAAAGTCCATTCCATATTGTATATGGAATGCAGACAAGAGGAGTTTCTGAATTGAAAGATTCAAAACAAGCTAAATTCAAGAGTGTTAATGCAGAAGACTTTGCAGAAGGAATGAAAGAGCTTCACAGCCGAGTCAAGGAGAAATTGCAGAGTTCAAGTTAAGAATACAAGCAGAGAGCAGATAAACACAGGTGAGAACTTCAATTTGAAGTTGGTGATCTGATTCTTGCGCATTTGAGGAAGGAAAGGTTCCCAAGGGGAACATATAACAAATTGAAGATGAAAAAGATTGGACTGTGCAAGGTCATAAGGAAATTTGGGGCAAACACATATGAGATTGAATTACCTGATGGGATCGAAATCTCACCGATATTCAATCTTGCAGATTTGTACCCTTACAGAGATGAGGAAGATGAAGTAGAAATTGATAAGCATGGACAGACCATGCAAGATCTCATGAACAAAAGTTCATGAAAATTTTCAAGCGAGGGAGTATGATGCAGGAGCATTGTAAGTAGCCAGCCAAGCAAGCAACGTAAAAGGCAGAAGACAGCTGGAAAAGCACCAGTGCCAGTTTTTGAAATGCTTTGAAAAATTAATGAAGCAGATATTAATGTGATAGCTAGGGAAGCATACTTACATTTATGTCTTAGATGTTGTAAACAGATCTTGAGCATTGCTCTCATCTGTAGTATGTAAAAGCATTTATACATAATTAATGAAAGTAGGTAGATTTGGATTCATATATTTGACAGTTTAGAGAGTAGGAGGGAAAATAGATATAGACACCCTCACCCTTGTATTATTGTATCATTAGAGGAAGAACATTATCATCATTGAGAGCTGTAGCAGAGAGCTAGAGAGAAGAACCCATGTACAGGAATACTTGAGTTAATATATGAATCTTTCACTCATTTTCATGGTGTTATGATGCTTATTGTTTACATTTGCTGAATGGTATGTTTACAGTTGTTTTATTCTCTCTATTTATGCATTTGTTTCAATGTTGTGTTGAATGTGTGATTTCATGCTAAGTATGTGAAGCCTAAGAGAGGAGAAGACTCAGTTTCAATTGTTTCTCATCCTGAGAGTTCCTGTAAGGAGTGCAACGAAACGTCCACAAAGTGTGTGTTGACAAGAGTCTAAGTTTTATCTCAGAAAGCTCAGGAGAGATATCGTTGTTCTCATACCAGCAGAAGTGCAGGTGAAGCACAGAGTCGTGCAAGGTGTCTGTCGACTAGTTGAATCCTTAGAGGTTATCAACTAAGGTGAAGGTGGAAGGACTGTTGTTGCAAAGAGTTCACAGAGTCGAGGACTCAAATAGCTAGAGGTTATTTGAAATATTTCCGCAAGGAGTGTGAGAAGAATTCCTCTTGGAGAATTAGGTTCATAAGTGAAAGTTCAGGAGGGATAGTACCTTTGAAGAATTCAAAGGGAGATGAAAGTCAAAAGCATCTCATAAAAGACAAGTTTAGGAGGAAGAACATCGATTTGTCTCGTAGAATTCATTGAGGAGTGAATCAGACAATCAAAATTCTCTGAGGAGAACTCGCAAAATCGTGGGGACCATAGGATCCAGTCAAGATGCAAGGTGGTTAGGAGTTGGGTGAACCCGTCACTTTAGTTTCAAGAATCAACGTGGATCGGTTATTTTGGTCAGTTGAGTCATTAGATCATTTTGGAATTTTGGTATTTCGGAGTTCGACATACCAAAAGTTCTGTTGACAAAGGATCGGGACATGGTGCATTGAAAAGCCAAAGTCGCAAGACGCAAAGTATCCTTGAAGGGCATTTCGTCATTTCGAGGATCGACATTTTGGCATTTCCATTGACAAGGAGTCGGGGTATTTTACAATGAAAATCCCAAATTCATGAAACACGAAGTATTTTGAAGTGGTGTTTTGGTATTTCGGCATTTAAAGGTTCAGGAACCCAAGAAGGTAGTGATTTGGAATTGAGATTTTCAAACTCCCAATTCGTTAAAAGCCGAAAGATCTAGAGTCATCAGATCATGGAGGATCTCAGTCGTAGATCACGTTGGAGGCGAGGTTTCGGGAATTTGGAGATCCAAATTTCGAGAGGTGAGGAACCTTTCTGTTGTGCGTCTCGCAAGTCATGAATCCCGAAGAGAGAAAGAAAAAAAAAATTCTTGGAAACATTGAAGGACAATAGCAGTGAGCCCAATCGGGTTTCGGGGTTCTGGGAGTCAGGAGATAGATTTGCATGTCAACACAACTCCCGAAATCGCGAAAGGGAGAAAGTCGAAAGATGGGTCCTAAGCATTAATCGAAGGATATAAGTGATGGAAGTCAAGGAAGTGGTCAAGCATCGGAGAAATTCCTGAAAGACCTTTGATCTCACAAAAAAGGGGAAATTTCAGAAACCGGAAAATCATAAGGGAAGAGGAACGAGTGTTGGTCAGTCACTTAAGTCCCAAAAAGCCGAAATAAGTGGCAAGAAGGGGCGTGTGTTCGACACACTGAAGGAATCAACCCTCGTTGATGTTTCAAGTTTCGGAGGTTGAATAGGAAAAGGGCTTAACAAAAAGATTCAAGAAATCGTGAAATCCGAAATCCCGAAAGGACGAGAAAAGCCCTGATCATATTTGTTGCTAAGTTTTGGAATACACCTTGTGTGTGTGATATTCCCTATGGGGAAACCAGAGAGTCAATCTGACTCAGGGGGAAGATTTAGAATGATCCTGCACGTATCTTAACCTGAGGGTCGAGGGTCTGCATTAGGATACATTATACCAAAATTGGAATAATCACCACTTGAAATCTTAAAAATGAAGGGATATAATGATTTATTTTTTTTAAAGGTTAAAATTGGGCACACATATTTCCATCAAAACAAATTAATTTTTTTATTAAATAGCTTCTCTAAAAATATATATATAGATGACCATATCTCAAGGGTTTTTCCACATTTTAAGCTAACCCAAATATAGATAAAATTTCAAAATTGACTAAAAAAATCAAATCCTGGAACCCATAAATTTAAACAAGAAAAGAAAAAATGCCCTTTAAATAGATTGTTCCATCTCACATAAACTTTGGGTAGATAACAAGAGTTAAAGGATGTAAACTATCATGAACCTCGAATGTATATACATACATATGGCTATCTCACTACCCAATTAAAAAGACATTAAAATAAATCCAAAACAATATATGAGATATTGGTTAATAATAATCTCACTACCCAACTAAAAAGACGTTAAAATAAATCCAAAACAAGAGACTCGCTCTACACAACTATTTGACTATTAAATTCTAAGAAAATATACATTTATGTACATGTGTGCACACCTTCCACAGTGGAAAAAAAAAATACACACTTAGAAAATACAAATACCACTCTTACACATAATCCAAAACAACCAATCTTCCAAATTTAAAGGTATGTGGTTGTATATAAATGTAAGCTACTGCCACAACACATTTAAAAATGTGTCAATGCTAAAACAATAGTGACATTGCCTAAACAACTGGTCAAATAACACGTAGGTAATAAGTTTCCAAAGCCCATGGGGTTCCTTCTTTCCTGACATCAGACGTTGATGAGCAATATATGTTAGAAATAATGCTTACAGCCGTTGTATCAGTGAGTTTCTAGGTTAACTATGATATAATGCTTACAGCTGTTGTAACTCTGAGTTTGTAGGTTAAATATTTTTAGCTAATCAGATCCACTTTCTTAGGATCTAGATTGCTAGGAGTCAGTGATCTACATGCTATATATGTAACCTTAATTTGTCTATTAAGAAATACAAACTATTCTTTGTGTGTGAATCTTGTGTAATGGCCCCTCTCTCATTTTCTAAGATGGTATGAGAGTTGGTTCTAGCTTAGACTCCTTCATGGGAGGACCAAGAATATGTGAGAGACTGAGAGTTGATCCTCTACACATATTTAGCTCAGGGAGTGTTGAATTTCTAAATTTTTTGTAGAAGTGTGAGAATAGATTTATTTTGTGAGTGTGTTTTGTTGTTTGTCTTGTGAGGAGTGTTGAACTGCGATTTGATGTGCCATTTCTTTTGGTAGATGCTGAGTGGAGATAAGTATTGATTGAGTCACTTCCAGCAGAGAGAGAAAGTATGTTACCCATGAGAGTCATCACTGTTGTGCATGCTAAATCTCAAGTATTTTAATGTATAATTGACAGGAGCAAGATGCCATATATTAACAATGCAAAATATTTGGAATTGGCCAAACTGGACTTCAATAATATGCTAGTGGTTATCTTAGATTCTAGATCCTATCTCCTTTTCCGATTGAGATCACAACAATTGTGGGATTTCAGAGTTTAGTATTTAGGCCTCAAATTATTAATATTCATTTCAAGGTTGAAGTTCCCGAGAATCACAGGCAGTCTAATGATGGGGCCAGGTCTGAAATTTACAGTAAAAGATGTCTATAATGTTCTTGGATCCATGTGTAGTATTCAATGTTTTTATTTGGTGTGCAGTTTGTGATTTGTAAATTTATATGATTATGAAAAACCAAATATAAAAAAAAGTGATGTAATTCAATCTTGTAGTTCTTGAGTGCTTCGGTGCTATAAGAATGCATTACTAGTTTGAGTATGTCAACAAGTCTGTTAAATGATGGAAGGTATTGTTGTACTTCGATGTTCCAAGATAATCAGTTACATGTTATCATTGCATTGGTGAGTGTGTGTAAAAAGGTCATTTTGTAAGATCGATTATTGAATATTTCAGTATCGAGACTATTCTTCGGGGTAGTTTAGAATCATCGGTCCTATAGATACTTCAAAGATGGTCGGAAGTGGTTGTATTTGTGTTGTATGAAGTGGTAGCTCGAAGATGATGGGAGAGAAAGAAGATGTCTATGAAGTTCAGAGATGGGTGTAATTGCATATGAGGACCAGTGAGACAGACATGACAAAATTTGTGTTGTAACTTTTTGTTGTGTTTTGAAATTTGTGATTGTAATATTTGTAACGTAAGCATTAAAGGAGGGTGTTAGAGATAATTCTTACAACTGTTGTAATAGTGAGTTTCTAGGTTAACTATGAGATAATGCTTACAACTGTTGTAACTATGAGTTTCTAGGTTAACTATTTTTAGCTAATCAGATCCACTTTCATAGGATCTAGATTGCTAGGAGTCAGTGATTTTCATGCTATATATGTAACCTCCATTTTTCTATTAAGAAATACAAACTATTCTTTGTGTGTGAATCTTGTGCAATGGCCCCTCTCTCATTTTCTAAGAATATACAACCTTCTTAGTCAATGTTGTGGGAGGTGGTTATACCGTCCAATATACGCTACATATATATTAAGGTGTGTAAGTTGATCAGAAGATTATTGAATGATTTAATTTCATTCAATATCATTATGCTATGCACTTATTTCATAACCATTGATCATGTTTACCTATACCAAGAGCCAATAAATTTACACATGCATACAAAACATGAACCAACGTTATTGAGTTTGAGTTTTGTGCCTAGGATATGAAGGATTAATGTGGATGACCAATCTGGGACTAACCAACATTGATTCCATTCCATGACCTAACTTACCACTGTTTCCATGGACAACAAACAAGTTCTACAACAAGCTCAAATAAGGACAAAAATATGGTCTCTTGGAAGGACATGGAGTTACTTAACAAAAACATGAACAAACATATGCATACTTAGATAGAAAATGGCTTTGGAAGAAACAACAAGATTCATGAGGTAGTTGGCTGAAAAGTACAAGGTGAGTGTTCAACCAAAGAAAGTTTGAGGTAAGTCCAGGTATGTATCATTTGTATTTGATCACTGACTATGAAATAAGTATGTATCTACTAAAGACAACAACAAGACCTGTGATTATTTTCCTTGTGTCTTTATGGACTGGTGTACTAAAAGAGTATTGTCAAAATCTAAATTATATTTTTATTATATGTCTAAGGAAGGTGTGATCTCAACATATGCTTGTTTTTAATTGCTGTAAGCTCATTCAATTTTCCTGGTTTGGGAACTTAGTAGGTTGTTGAATCATTATCCTTCAAGAGTCCAATAAATTCTCATTTGAGTCATTTATTATTAGGTTGGGTTATTTTCCTAGAGTTTGGAACCCAAGAAATTTATTATTGTAGTTGGGTTGTTTTCCTAGTTAAGGAGCCCAACAAATTATCTTGTTAGTTGGGGCATTTCTTCCTAGGTTTGGGATCCAAACATATATTTTTAGTTGAGTCATTCCATTGTCTCTGATACTAGATTTTTAATTGAGTTAGTGTCCTTGATACATGATCTTAATAGTGTCATTCTTGTACGTCTCATAGTGTCCTACATTTTCCCAAAGAGAAGACCTAGTAAGTGGACAGTGAATTCACCTAACAGAAAGCATAACCTGATAAAATTATAACTCAATTTTTCATATTAAACTTGGTACCAACACCAAGTATATCGTGCAAAAATATGACATTGGATTAGAGTTAGAGGATCATGCAGACTCATAGGAAGTCAAGGCTCAAAGGGAGCTAGTTGGCTCTTGCAGAGAGGAAAACATAGAGGGAAAAACCCTCCAATGTTATGTCAAAACAATACATTGCCAGACGTGATGCTTAGAGAAAGCAAGTATCTAGGAGTAGTAAACCTCTAGGATGGATCATACTAGATAACAAATATTAAGTTTCCTTCAAAGAAGGAGGAAGAGCTACCTTTAGTGTCAAAGGGAGAAGTTATTGAGCCACTTTCAGTTCCATATGGAGAATCTAGCAATTGTTGATATAGTAGAGGATCTAGTCTCATAGTTCATCTGTTATAGAGACAGTGGAGAAGCCATTCTTAGTATTAGAGAAAGAAATTGTAGAGTCCCAAAGGGAACAATTGCAGATAAAGTAGAGGATCTACTCTCAGGGAGAGAGCCAAATAGTGCTTTGTAGAAAGAACATAGAGCCAACTCATGATTGAGAAGATTGCATTACAATAGAGTAGGTGTACCATCTTGGTACAATTAGACGTGATATGTATCAGGTGATTGGTTCATTGATATAGTTAACGAACACAAGGCCAGATATATGCTTTTTCGTGAACACATTGAGTCAATATATGGTTGAGATGAGACATGTTCACTTGGTTGCGGAAAACCATGTGTTGAGGTACTTGAAGGGTACAATGGACTATGGACTCTGATACAGTTCATATCATGAAGGTTATGTAGATTCATATTGGGCCAATAGTGTTGCAAACCGGAAGAGGCATCATGCTCAGCTAGAAATAAAGAAGTGTGACCTTTGAATATGCTTGTAGGATTGTTTGATCTCAATTTAGAGGGGACTTGTATCTGATGTGACAAAAAACATTGTGTGAAGTTTTTAGAGAACTCGATGTTTCATGAAAAGTCAAAGCATATCAAGACCATGTACCATTATATCACAGATATGGTGCATAAGGGAGAAATAAAGCTCCAGTATGTCGTTATAGATGAGAATATAGCATATGTGTTGACCAAGCCTCTATCAAGAGTGAAGTTTTTGTACTTCAAGGAAAAGCTTGGTGTGGTCCAGAAGGACTTCCCTAGTAAAAGGGAATAATGAGTTATAGATGTGATTCCAGGGTAGCAGGATCAGAGTGTGGCAGTAGCAATGGGTAGTCATTGATGGGAACTGTTGTAACAGATATTGAAGATTTCCGATTTTACTTAGGCACTTGTATAATTCAATATAGAAACTTATGTTTTGACAGAAATTTAAAATCGCGCATTGGAGCAGAGCTGATACCTGTCTAATGCACCAGTAGTAATAATTTTCAGATAACGTTACCTACACTTAAAGCAGCCTATCAACATGTCAGGGTTCAAAATATACAAGTGAAAGCTGGCTGTGTCAATGGAAATCAACTCCTATTAAGCTATTTAAGTGATGTCAAGTATGTTCTACAAATACGAGACTTGCAATCTGGAAATTTGCTTCATATTTTGCCAATAGATATTGGATCAGTTTCTTGGAATTATTGGAGGAATATTGGGAGAAGTTTACAACTACCTTCTTGAGAAGACTCTAAGACTCTATGCCCTCATCAATTGTAAGGAACCTAAGCCTTGTCCGCCAGCAAAAATGATCAGCGAAGAAAGTCCTAGCATTAATAGCACAGGAAACTTCAGTCATTCAACTATCCAGCAGGTCAATACAATGATCTGGCAAGTCTCCTTTTCACAACAAATGCTGGTGCCGTTAAAAATATCTTCATCTCTGGTACAGGAGATGAGTTTCATCAATCATCACTCATGCTTTATTTTATGGCTATTTTCACATTGCGACTGGGAACATATGGACTCTCACTTCCGTCGAGTCTCTTCATACCCATAATTTTAATAGGGTCTGCATATGGATGTTATCTCGGAGAGTTGATTGGATCCTTCACATTGACCAGGGGCTTCATGTCGTGCTCGGCGCGGCCTTTTTTCTCAGGGACTCATATGAGTGACAGTCTCATTCGGTTGCAGCCATGATTATACTGAATGCGGTATAAGAGGAATCGATGAAACGATGTCCCATTCATACTATACTCACGGAATGGTGTTCGATCATCAAAATCTGCGGAAGACAAAACTTGCTGCCTGAGCGATTACAGGGAATCATGCTGGAGGTGAAAGGACAGCCTGTTGTGGTATATTTCCTGAAATTCGAAGGGCTAGGTTTCTGTTGACACTCTCCGTTTATACGGCAGTAGTAATGGGATTGACAGTACCCAAAGTATAGTGGTGAGGAACAACTCATTTGTGCTATTGGTCTTGCTAAAGCTAAAGCCTGGAATTTTTTTGGAAACTATACATATCTTTTGGTTCTAGCTACTCCTATTAAGTTGATTTTACTGGGCGTATGCTGCAGTAGTAGTGGTGATGGAACATATCCGTATGCCGAACTTTCTTTGCAACTATTGCCCGAGTATATAATACCATCTGATGGTATAAACCATGACTTGTGTAGCATGCACAGATTATGGTCACATTTTTCCTGCTGGGCGAGATAGCCACATATATGAATCGCAGTACTCAACACGATCAGGCTAGCATCGACGATGAACATAAACCGGCTATGGAGGATTTGTGAGTGTGAAACCCCACCAACGCACGCTATCGCTCAAAATATTGGTTGATCACTCGATCATGGAAAGTTACGCAGAGGGAGAACATGCAGTACGTCGAAGGGTTATCCGAGCGTGGCAGTTGATGAGAAGGCTCATCTCTTCGTGTTTTATTATAAGAATTCGCCCCTCGTCCTTCGCCTGGCACATGAACACAACCACCCAAGTATATGAATCCAAGTAAAAAGCATTGTTTAAAGACGTGGACAACACATGCCGCACACCAATCACGCGATTTCAGGATTTTGAATGTCGTTTTTCACACTACGCTTCTTCCTCCGAAAGTCCGAAAGCTGATTCACGGTTCGATCATTTCGCCGATAGGACAAAATCGTTCGCTTAGATGTTCAAAGAATGCTATCACGACAACTATAATAAACCTGAAAATCCTGCATCTTAGAGGCAATGTGGTGATGCTCCAATCATGGCAATGATGACTGTTAAGAGATGGCTACGGGGCGACGTGCATCTTAAATTGGAAACTGGTTGTTAACCCTGCTAATGTGAATTTGAAGCGCAGGCCATATCAGTTGCTAATGCGCAATACAACACTGAGTATGATATATTGGGGAGTAATGATGATCTTGTTGTTAAAAGCAAGCAAAAGTTGTTGCCAGGTCAGATTGAGTATTCTATGCTAAGAGATGCAAATGCAGAGGACCCCTTGAATGCGGTTATACAGTCTGTGGGGTTCCATTGAAATGGGTAGTTTCTACGCACCGCTGGGTTAGATAAGAGGTTGAAGTTTTTGATAAGAGGTTGAAGTTTTTCCAGATTGACGGGAAAAGGAACCCCACTATCCAGAGTGTGTTTATTGAGGATCTTCCGATTCGCAAGGTTTTATTTTTGCCCGACGGATCAATGGCCATTGCTGCAGGACGCAGGAAGTTCTTTTACAGTTTTGATCTGGTGAAAGGTGCGTTGGACCGGATTAATTGTTTGATTGGTAGAGAGGAGAGGAGTTTGGAGAGTTTTGAGGTGTCAACAGACTCTAGCACGATTGCATTCCTTGGGAATGATGGATATATAATGTTGGTTTTGACAAAGACTAAACAGTTGATTGGGACCTTGAAAATGAATGGAACAACTCGTGCTCTTTCTTTTGTTGATGATGGAAGACAGTTGCTGAGTTCGGGGGAAGATGGATAGGTATATAATTGGGATATTCGAATGAGGAAATGCATTCACAGGGGGGTCTGCTATGCTGTAATGAAGTTCATCGGAATCAGCGAGAGAAGACTCTTGCTGGCTTTCATGACGAACGTTTTAACATGTTGATTTGCTACTGATGTAGCTGTTCGTGGTCTGGATATTCCTAATGTTGATCTGGTTATTCATTATGAACTCCCTACAACTGCAGAGATTTTTGCGCATGGAGGTGGATCAAATATTGTTATAAACAGTTAAAAAATTAGGATTTTGTTTAGTTTGGATTACTATTATGATTACTTAAAGATGGTTGAAGTTAGTTAATTTTCAGTTATGATATGATGCGGATTCAACCTCCTTGAGAGAATGACTTTATATAGAGGTTCATTCATTGTAATGGGAGAGGAAGCCGGGGGAGAAGCTGGGGAAAAGCTTGGGGTAAACCTCTTTGGCAGAGAGCTCCTTTTGGAACGGAGAGTTATTTTGAAAGCCCGGAATGGAGTTATATAGAGTGACATGTTGACTTGACATTATGAGATTCATCACGGTCATTTCTT
The DNA here is from genome assembly GCA_000966675.3 of Picea glauca. Lineage (NCBI taxonomy): Eukaryota > Viridiplantae > Streptophyta > Pinopsida > Pinales > Pinaceae > Picea > Picea glauca. The sequence continues at coordinate 32,879 of JZKD02S2151480.1, read as the reverse complement.
TCACTATGTTCTCCTTTTTTGTCATATTATCTATCTGTTCTTTTATCGACTGAGTTAAAATCTGTTTGGAATTCATGTTACATGCTCCTTACACATTGTTGATAAGAGTTTTGTTTTCAATGGTCACTGGTCAGAATTCACTCCAGATAAGTGCTCTGTATCTAGTTATCAGCCTTCAGTTTTTTCTTCCTAAGTTATAGTGGAAATTCATCCTTGATAGATGCTTTTACTGTGATGGCCTTTTCCTTTTCTTCTTCTGCTATTATGTCGTGATTATTTATAGTTGAAAGATTGACCTACTTTGCCTCATTTTCTGCAAGTCATGCAATCACCGCTATGATTTCCTTTCTTTGGTTTTTACTTGACTCCATGCCCAATGGACCGTTTCCTTGGATCAACCCACAACCTTATTAAAAATCTTTTCTGATAAGAAATCTGGCCTTCTCATTGTGATTATTGAATATTTCTGAGTAAAGATTCCTTGGTTGTTGAGAGAACTATCTCTGAGTGTATTAGGTTAGAAGTATACTCAAAATCAATTTTCAGGGATTGGCTTGCTGCAACCCAAGTCAAGTTCTTAACAATAAATAATTTTTTCTTTTTTAAAAAATGTGCTAAGGCTTGGCTCTATTACAGCCTAGAGTCAACTCTTGCGACAACAGGAACATTATTGACTATGGCACCAGTTAGCATGAACTTTCACAAGGTCAACAGATGTTGAGCCTTCAGGGATGGCGTGTTTCCCAACATTTCAAGATGGAGGGCCAACCTGTGTGGTCGGAGGTGTTTCCTAGACTTGGGATAGATGGGTAGAGTGTGTGCACTACATCACCTAATCTGTGTGATTATATGCCTAGTCACTATGGATCGGTTGCCTGGTGTGCCAACTAGAGATTACTAGTTCTGTATGAACTAGATGCCAGATTTTGTGTGAGATGACGAGTTACTAGTTCTGTATGAACTAGATGTCATATTTTGTGTGAGTTGGTGAGTTACTAGTTACGTATGAACTAGATGTCATATTTCATGTGAGATGGGGAGTTACTATTTCTCTATGAACTAGATGCCATATTTTGTGTGAGTTGGCGATTTACTAGTTCTGTATGAACAAGATTCCAGATTATGTGTAAGCTGGCAAGTTACTAGTTCTATATGAACTAGATGCCAGATTCTGTGTGAGATGGAAAGTTACTAGTTCTGTATGAACTAGATGTCATATTTTGTGTGAGTTGGTGAGTTACTAGTTTTGTATGAACTAGATGTTAGATTCTATGTGAGCGAGTGAGTTTCCTATTTTTTTATGAACTAGCGGAAGCCCTGTGACGACATAAAACCCATAAGGATGATGAGATCATGGATGCATGACATGGTTACAAATTTTTTTCAATATATATTTGTGGAAAGTCAACAAGTCAATGGTCAAGTGTACAAAAGTGAAAAATCAATCGTGATGATCGTGCCAGAAGAATACCTTCCTTGCTAAGAGGGAGTGTTGAAGTTTGATTATCTTTAGAAGATATTCTTGTTGTATTAGACCAAGTCAAAACCCTAAAATCATAAATCAAAGTCATATTTGTAAAGTTGTCTTCATTTGAATTATTGTAAAAATAAATTAACAAATTATAAAGTGACAAATGTTAGGTCGACTCTAACCCAAGAGAGGTCGGCCTAACCAACAGGGAAAAATATGTATAATTTGTTGATACTGAGAGGGGGGTGAATCAATATCAAGTATAATTTAAAACCTTTTTCAACTTATACTTAAACCATTCAACTATATCCAATGAAAAATGAACAATAGTATAAGATTTACACCAAGACACGACAATACACTATGCACAATATATGATAAATAATCAATAGTTATTGTTCAAGGGAAGTAATGACTTCCAAAGGTAGCTACAACTTCCAAATGTAAAGCGAGGGATAAATCTCCAAGAGGAATATACAATCCTCCAATATCAAGAGAGGGTTTAACTCTCCATCCTTGACCCTTCCTTCCACCCAATAATATATGAGAGATAATAAAACGTTACATTAAATCATCACCATCAACCAACCATCACATAGAACCGAATAATGCTTCCTGAGACTTCTTCAATTTATGAAATCTTTTAATTATTGGAATACTCTGATCCTATAGATAATATTACTCAATGTATTCTCTAAAACTTCTCCAAGTTTCACTCCTTGAATCCTCCCCAAAAAGAAGTTATAGAGAGAATGGTAGACCTTGTCCAATTTTGGTTTATTCGTGAGACCAAACTTGTATAGAATTCATCGTGCTCAATATTTAACATTAGATTCTGCAACTCTCACACAAAAAACTAAAGTCCATATTATTTCCAATTCAATTTTTCCCACTTCATTTGGATTCCCTATGAATAAGTTATGACTATTTTACCTGTAACACCTATTTATTGACTAGCTTCAAGATTGGTCAAAAACCCTATCTTACGGAGAGTGTATCTCCATAATTATAGCAAATCAAGAGCTTAAAATTTTACCACATGTACATTGATATGCCTTATCAATACCATAGCAATTTCACCATCAGAATCATTCTAGAAAATTTTTTATAGCCAAAATGGTAAGATGACCTGAAAAATAACATACCTTAGAACACATCACCAAAATACTTCATCCTCCCTTGAAATCCAGTGTTCTTTACTTCTAATTTCCTCTGAAATTTGATTTTTGTATCAAATGAATGTATAATGATATTTATTTATACCATTTATGTCAATTCCTTTTAAAATTAAGGCTTACCTGACACTTTCTTATTTTGTAATTATTTTCTTTAATTATCTTCAGGGCCTACATGTTCTTCCTTCTTCAATTCACTTTGTCATGTTCAAAAATTCATTTCTCCTCAACCATGAGGATTCATGTGGTGTGCCACATACCACTGGAAACAACATGATGTATATTATCCATCCATGGGTTTTGTATCTGCAAGTGCATTCTCCTTCATGTCCAAATACCTTCATCAATCTTGGGTTCCAAAAGCAATGACTAGGGTTGACATCAATGACAAGAACCAATCTTCCAACAATCTCCTCCTTTTTCATTGATGCAAACACTCATGCTCCCCCTATCATCATAATCCCAATTTCTCTCCCCCTTTGACATCAATGACAAAGGGTAGGGCTTCTCCCCCTGAGTTTAATGGAAAAAGGTAACCTTTTTCTTTGGGGTTGATCCCCCTAAACATGTGGCACTCAATAATACTTCATCCTTATTTTTGGTCTTTGGTACATTTTCTTCCTTGAAATAATTTTGTGTGCCTTATGTCTACTCTCTCTTCTTCATGTCTAGGATGTATATGTTGTTCGATCTTCTTGTTGTAGTTGCAACCAATCTTCCTGAGTTATTTTCTCTAATTTTACATTTTCCGGAGTCAAACGTAAGAGTGTATCCCTGATCACACATTTTACTAACACTGAGTAGATTATTCTTCAAGTCTTCAACCAATAGGACATTATTTTCTTTTACATTTATTCTTCCAAGCTCTACTACACCTTCTCCAAGTATTTTGGTAGATGAGTCATCTCCAAATGAAACATTGCCACCCTTTCTCTTCAAGCTGATGAATTTGCCTTGATCCCCGGTCATGTGTGAAGAACATCCATTATCCATGTACCATTAATATTCTTCTTTACATTCTTCATCGGTTAATGCTATTCGACAATATTCATTGTTTGAAATCTCTTTCCTTCTCCATAATGTGGTTGGCATAAAGACATCTTCATTCATATATCTGCAAACTTGTGCTTTGTGACCAAAATAAGTACATTTGTAGAATATAATATTTTTCTCCATCAATGAGGAAAATGAATTATAACTTCTATTTACAAATCCACGATTATTTCCATATCTTCTATTTAACCATTCATGTTTCTTGTGTATTTGTTCCTTTCATTGATTCTACAATTAATTGCCTTATGTCCAAAATTTCTGCAAGTATAACAATGACCAAGAAATAAATTTTGATACCTTGGAGTAAGTGGCGTTCTTTGTGATGTAGTCCATATGGGTTCATGATATACTCTTCTATAGTTTCCTTCATAGTGATTGAAGCTTCTTTCATTCCTGAAGGTAGGAGGTCTTCTTGGATATTCATCTCTTTTGTAATCATTCATTATTTTTGGTATCCTGGTCCACTTCTCATCAATTGTCTGTGTACCTCCTTCTTCAACCTTCTTGTTGCTATTTGAATCTTCTTTGTATGAAGTTTCACCCATGCATCCAAGATGTGTTAAGTCTTTTGGCACTTCAAAGTTTCTTAATCTCTTCCTCAATATGACAACTTCTTGTTCAAGTTTCTCACAACCTTCTTCTTTCATCATCATTTGGACATTCCTTACTTCTCCTATTCTTCTTTCTTCTTTGAGTAGAGCTTTCAAGGAAATGTTTTCTTTTCTTAGTTTCTCAAAGTATTATAATTGTTTNTATCAAGAGAGGTTTTAACTCTCCATCCTTTCCCCTTCCTTCCACCCAAGAATATATGAGAGATAATAAAACTTTGCATTAAATCATCACCATCAACCAACCATCACATAGAACCCGATAATGCTTCCTGGGAATTCTTCAATTTCTACAATTTTGTAATTCTTGAAATACTCTGATCCTATAGATAATATTAATCAATGTATTCTCTGAAACTTCTCTAAGTTTCACTCATTGAATTCTCTCCAAAAATATGTTATAGAGAGAATGGTAGACCTTGTTCAATTTTGGTTTATTCAGGAGATCGAACTTGCATCGAATGCCCCGTGCCCAATATTTAACATAAGATTTTTAAACTCGCACAAAAGAAAATAATGTTCGTACTCTTTCCAATTCAATTTGTCCCACTTTATTTGGATTCTCTATGAACACATTATTACTTTTTTACCCATAACACCTGTTTATTGACTAGCTTTAGGACTGGTCAAAAACCCTATCTTCCACAGAGTGTATCTCAATAATTATAGTGAATCAAGAGATGAAAATTTTACCATAGGTACCTTTATATGTCTTATCAATACCATATAAATTTGACCATCAAAATCGTTCTAGAAAAAACATTATAGCCAAAATCGTAAGATGAACTGAAAATAACATACCTTAGAACACATCACCAAAAGACTTCATTCTCCCTTGAAATCTAGCCTTATTTACTTTTGATTTCCTCTTAAATTTGACTTGTGTATAAAATGAATGTATAAAGATATTTATTTATACCATTTAAGTCACTTCCCTTTAACATTAGGGACGACCTGACACTTTCTTATTTTGTAATTATTTTCTTTAATTATNGAGATCGAACTTGCATAGAATGCCCCGCGCTCAATATTTAACATAAGATTTTGAAACTTGCACAAAAGAAAATAATGTTCGTACTCTTTCCAATTCAATTTGTCCCACTTTATTTTGATTCTCTATGAACACATTATGACTTTTTTACCCATAACACCTGTTTATTGACTAGCTTCAGGACTGGTCAAAAACCCTATCTTCCACAGAGTGTATCTCAATAATTATAGTGAATCAAGAGATGAGAATTTTACCATAGGTACCTTTATATGTCTTATCAATACCATATAAATTTGACCATCAAAATCGTTCTAGAAAAAACCTTATAGCCAAAATCGTAAGATGACCTGAAAATAACATACCTTAGAACATATCACCAAAAGACTTCATTTTCCCTTGAAATCTAGTCTTCTTTACTTTTGATTTCCTCTTAAATTTGACTTGTGTATCAAATGAATGTATAAAGATATTTATTTATACCATTTAAGTTACTTCCCTTTAACATTAGGGACGACCTGACACTTTCTTATTTTGCAATTATTTTCTTTAATTATCTTCAGGGCCTACATGTTCTTCCTTCTTCAATTCAACTTGTCATCTTCCAACAATCCCCAACAATCTTCCAACAATCCCCCCCTTTGTCGTTGGTGGAAACACTCATGCTCCCCCTATCATCATGATCCCAATTTCTCTCCCCCGTTTACATCAATGGCAAAGGGTAGGGATTCTCCCCCTGAGTTTAATGGAAAAAGGTAACCTTCTTCTTTGGGGTTGCTCCCCCAAAACATGTGGCACTCAATAATACTTCATCCTTATTTTTGGTCTTTGGTACTTTTTCTTCCTTGGAATCATTTTGTGTGCCTTATGTCTTCTCTCTCATTTTCATGTCTAGGATGTATATGTTGTTCGGTCTTCTTGTTGTAGTTGCAACCAATCTTCCTGAGTTATTTTCTCTAATTTTACATTTTCAGGAGTCAAACGTAAGAGTGTATCCTTGATCACACATTTTACTAACACTGAGTAGATTATTCTTTAAGTCTTCAACCAATAGGACATTCTTTGCTTTTACATTTATTCTTCCAAGCTCTACTACAC
>JZKD02S2151480.1:0-26476 GCA_000966675.3 Picea glauca | reverse complement strand
TTTTTATTTTTCTATGTTTTAGTTAATAAGTATTTCCAATAATTGTCTTAAAAAAATTGTTTATTAATTATATTAATTAAAGATTTAATTTTTATGGTTTTGTGAAATGAATATTATTTATGATATGAAACTATATTCTATGAGAGTAAAAACGTAATCAACAAATTTACCCCACAATTAATAAGACAAGCTCAACCTTTACTTTAATTTTTTGATATATAAAAACATGAAATAAAAATTTCATTACAAATTTATCACAATAAATAAGAAAAGCTCCACCTTTAATTTTTCATACATAAAAACATATATATGCCATGTCATGAAGTAAACATTATTTATGACATGCTCCACACTTAATTTAGGAACGACCTCCATCTTTAATTTTGTGATAATAAGAACATATATGGCATAACATGAAGTAATCATTGTTATCTTCAAACATTTTAGTATTGATCATTTGTATCGCCCAGTTAAGTCAACATTCAACAATTGAAATATTTAAAAAAAATAAAGTGTATATAACATGCACAAATATTTAAATTTTTGTTTCTTTTGAAAACATGCTATCTTTATTTGTTTTGAAAAATCATTTTGGAGACATAGTGATCAAAGTGTAATGTCATTATTTTATATTTTACAAAAATATAATTATTATATAAATAATTAGAAATGATGATGATGATGTTTTTTCATTAATGTTAACTTTTGTTTGAGAGTATAGAAATGTCTCCTCTCTATCACCTGAGCTAGACCTCCTTGACACAGATATTTAATTAATTTATTTTTTTGACAACATGCTATCTTTATTTGTTTTGAAAAATCATTTTGGAGACATAGCGATCAAAGTGTAATGTTATTTTTTTTATATTTTACAAAAATATAATTATAATATAAATAATTAGAAATGATGATGATGATGTTTTTTCATTAATGTTAACTTTTGTTTGAGAGTATAGAAATGTCTCCTCTCTATCACCTGAGCTAGACCCCCTTCACTGTAATAATAAGGTTATATGAGATAGTCATTTCCAAATTTAAAAGAAGCAAGGGTTGGTTGGAAGAAATTAATTGTGATATGGAGGTCAAGAAAGAATGTCCTTTGTCCCCTACTTTTTTCTTTAATTTATGTACTAGAAAAATTAGAATATTGCCTAAAGGAAGAATATAATGTGGAAACTACAGTCACATTAATAGTCATCCTCCTCCTCGTTTATTAAGATAAAAAAATTCTTTTAACAAGGAATGCTCTTAAGCTCGACAAGAAACTTAAAGATTGTAAATATTTTTGCACTAACTTTGTAGTGACTATGAATAATGATAAAAAAAACATAATAATCATCGATTCTAAGAATGTCACATGCTCTATGTTTGTTCATGATAATTAGAAACTTGAAGAAGTATCTTCGTATAAGTAACTTAGAATTGACATCCATTACAATCTTAATGGAAATTGCATTGTTGAAACAAGGATTAGTGGAGGTTTGTAATATTTTTTGCACCTTCTAATTAATTGTAAAGAAGCCACTTTTTTGTTCTAGGAAAAATAAAGCTTCTATTTCACAAGATTATTATCCCAATTGTCACGTCCCCAAACTATGCTTCACCAAAACTTACGATCTTGCACCTACTAAGAATGTGCATCATCACAATGATTCTCACTTGGCTACTTGGAAACACCAAGAATACTTTGTTCGAACTGAGCCTCTTCACCCAGAGCATACCCAAAATCCATTCTATGTTAGGTGCGAGTCACAATCCTACTATAATGCAATTCACCTGTATACTTAGATGATTTCTTAACAACTTAAAAATGAGTCATTTAATCATACATCCATGAACATTTGAAACAAGAAAGAGACACACAGATATAGTGTGGGTGACACAAGACATTCTTAACACCTATCTAAGTATTAATATTATGAAAAAATTATAATATGAGCACTACAAGCTTAGTTTACAACTTGGGCAGAGTCACACAGCTCGCCTCACCTCACTAAGATACTTGTACATATGTTTGTAACCCTAAGAATCATTCACTACAACAACATTCACAACCCTTGTAGTGCGTCTGAGATGTGTGCCCACAACATACTCACCATTTCTTCTTTCTCACAAGACTTTACACAAACCTATTGTTCTGCCTCATAGCATGCCTCTCCAGACTTGTGAGAAGACTTCCCCAAACTCCAAAGTAACCTTTCCTGTTGTTAGACTCAAACCAAAGAAGGTCTCCCCAAATTTGTCCATATAAATATCTCAAGGTAATACAAGTCCTCCCATGTGAATCTACTTAGCTCCTTGAGGGAGCTCGAACCTCCTTGTTTGAATCTTCCTAAAATATTTGGTGTTGATCTTTCTCTCCTCACTATGCCTTCCTGGTTTTGTTCCCTTGTTATTTTATATGCAATACAAATGTCACCTTCATGAATCCTCATTTCCTTTGGGTGTGTCTCACCCGATCATGAACCAATGCACTCAAAATAACCAACATGCTCCTTCGCAGACCGACATGCCTAAATGAAACCATGCACTAACTTTGCAGAAGGAATGAAAGAGCTTCACAGCTGAGTCAAGGAGCGATTGCAGAGTTCAATTTAAGAATACAAGAAGAGAGCATATCAACACAGGCGAGAACTTCAATTTGAATTTGGTGATCTGATTCTTGCGCATCTGAGGAAGGAAAGGTTTCCAAGGGGAACATATAACAAACTGAATATGAAAAATATTGGACCATGCAAGGTCATAAGGAAATTAGGGGCAAACGCATATGAGATTGAATTACCCGATGGGATTGGAATCTCACTGATATTGAATGTTTCGGATTTGTACCCTTACAGAACTGAGGAAGATGAAGAATAAGTTCATAAGCATGGACAAACCATGCAAGAGCTCATGAATAGGAGATCATGAAAATTTTCAAGCAATGGAGTATGATGCATGAGAATAGTAAGAAGCCAGCCAAGCAAGCAATGTAAAAGGCAGAAGACAGTTGGAAAAGCACCAGTGCTCATTTTTGAAATGTTTTGAAAAATTAATGAAGCGGATATTAATGTGATGGTTGGGGAAGTGTACTTACATTTATGTCTTAGATGTTGTAAACAAATCTTGAGCATTGATCTCATCTGTAGTATGTAAAAGAATTTATATGTAATTAATTGAAGTAGGTAGATTTGGATTCATAGATTAGACAGTTTAGAGAGTAGGAGGGAAAACGGATATAGACACCCTCACCCTTGTATTATTATATCATTAGAGGAAGAAAATTATCATCATTGAGAGTTGTAGCAGAGAGCTAGAGAGAAGAACCCATTTACAGGAACACTTGAGTTAATATATGAAGCTTTGACTCATTTTACACTTGAGTTTACATTTGTTGAATGCTATGTTTACAGTTGTTTTATTCTCTTTGTTTATGCATTTGTTTCAATGTTGTGTTGAATGTGTGATTCCATGTTAACTATATGAAGCTTGAGAGAGGAGAAGAATGAGTTTCAATTGTTTCTCATCCTGAGAGTTCCTGCAAGGAGTGTAGGGAAAGGTCCACAAGGTGTGCGTTGACAAGAATCTGAGTTTTATCTCAGAAAGCTCAGGAGAGATATCGTTGTTCTCATACCAGCAGAAGTGCAGGTGAAGCATAGAGCCATGCAAGGTGTGCGATGGCTAGTTGAATCCTTAGAAGTTATCAACTAAAGTGAAGGTGGAATGACTACTGTTGCAAAGAGTGCACAGAGTTGACAACTCAAATAACTAAAGGTTATTTGAAAGATTTCCACAAGGAGTGCGCACATAATTCCTCTTGGAGACTTAGGTTCATAAGTGAAAGCTCCGGAGGGATAGTACTTTTGAAGAATTCAAAGGGACATGAAAGTTGAAAGAATCTCATAAAAGACAAGTTCATGAGGAAGAACATTGATTCGTCTCACAGAAGTCATTGAGTGAATCAGATGGTCAGAATTCTTTGAGGAGAACTTGCAAAATCATGGGGACCATAGGATCTAGTGAAGCTGTAAGGTGGTTAGGAGTTGGGTGAACCCATCACTTTGGTTTCAAGAATCAATGTGGACCGATTATTTTGGTCGGTTGAGTCATTAGATCATTTCGGAATTTCGGTATTTTGGAGTTCGGCATACTAGAAGTTATGTTGACAAAGGATCATGACATGGTGCATTGAAAAGCCAAAGTTGTGAGATGCAAAGTATCCTTGAAGGGAATTTTGGCATTTTATGGATCAGCATTTCGACATTTTTCGTTGACAAGGAGTCGGGGTATTTTACACTGAAAAGCCTAAAGTCGCGAAATGCGAAGTATTTTGAAGTGGCGTTTCGGTATTTCAACATTTCGAAGTTCGAGAAACCAAGAAGGAAGTGATTTGGAATCGATAGTTTCAAACTCCTAGTTTGTGAAAGGCCGAAAGATCCAGAGTTGTCACATCATGGAGGATCTCAGTCGTAAATCACGTTGGAGGTGAGGTTTTGGGAATTCGAAGATCTAAATTTCGGGAGGTGAGGAACCTTTCTGCTGTGGGTCTTGCAAGTCACAAAATCTCGAAGAGAGAAAGAAAAAAAAAGTCCTAGAAACATTGAAGGACAATAGTAGTGGGCCCAATCGGGTTTCAGGGTTTCAGGAGTCAGGAGATAGAGTTGCATGTCAACGCAACTCTCGAAATTGCGAAAGGGAAAAAGACAAAAGGTGGGTCCTAAGAATTAATCGAAGGATATAAGTGACAGAAGTCAAGGGAGTGGTCAAGCGTCGGAGAAATTCCTGAAAGACCTTCAATCTCACCAAAAAGGGGAAATTTCAAAAATCAGAAAATCATAAGGGAAGAGGAACGAGTGTTGGTCGATCACTCAAATCCCAGAAAGCCAAAATAAGTGGCAACAAGGCGCATGTGTTCGGTGAACTAAAGGAATCAAACCTCGTTGACGTTTTGGGTTTTGGAGGTTGAAGAGGCAATGGGCTCAACAATAGGATTTGCGAAATCATGAAATCTGAAATCCCGAAAGGACGAAAAAATCCCTGATCATATTTGTTGGTAATTTTTGGAATACACCTTGTGTGTGTGATATTCCCTTTGGGGAAACCAAAGATTCAATCTGACTCAGGGGGAAGATTTAAAATGATCCTGCGTAGATATTGACCCAAGGGTTGGGGGTCTGCATCATTTGTGGTATCAGAGCTTAGAACAAGTTCTTTGCTTCTGTAGCAGAGAGAAAAGGGGAAAATTTTACAGCCATGCCACCGAGAAGAAGAGATAGGCCAATGGCAATGCTTGATCCAGTAAGAGAAAGATAAATGCATGAGTTATGTGCCCGGCTTGATTCCATGGAGACAACACAAAGGTGCACAGTTGATGTTGGGGATATCAGCGAGGCTAACAGAGAAAATGAAGATAGAAACAAAGAAGAAGAAGTTGCAGTCGAAGATGCTGTGAATGAACACCTATTCATGGTTGTTGCAAGGATAGGTGCTAGAGAAAAAATGGACATTCCAGTGTATGAGGGAAACCTGGATGTTGAAGATCTTCTAGACTGGATTAGAGCTCTAGACAAGTACTTCGACTATGAGGATGTCGAGGAAGACAATAAGGTCAAACATGCCATTACTAGACTTAAAGGGCATGCAACACTATGGTGGGATGAACTGCAGGCTAATAGACACTGCAAGGGAAAGAAGAAAATCAAAAGCTGGGATAGAATGGTTACAAATATGAAAGCCAAATTTATACCCAAGGATTATCAAATCACTCTATTTCGGAGGATGCAAAATTTGAGACAGAAGCTGATGTCAGTGAAAGAATACACTAAAGAGTTTTACAAGATAAACATCAGAGCAGGTCATCGGGAAAGTGATGATGAAAAAGTTTCCAGATACATGAATGGTCTACGGTATGAAATTTAATATGAGATGAGCATGATGACCATTCGAAATGTGGAAGATGCTTATCAGATAGCTCTAAAAGTTGAAGAGAAGTTGAGCCGAAAGCAAGGTCAAAGAGGTCGAGGTAGAATTCAAGCCAGAGGAAAAAAAATTACCCAAGATAGAACTCGGAAATATAAAGAAGAGGGAAAGAAACCTCAAACTCAACATGAGAGAGGAGGAATCTCACAGAGAGGGAAATATGCTGATAGAAATACTTTTCCACAAGCCAAAGGAAGAGGAAGAGGCAGAGGCAGTGAAGTAAAATGCTTTATCTGTGGAAAGATCAGACATAAATCCTATGAGTGTCCAAATAAGAAAAAAATATGGTGGTGAAACTCACATTGTCAAAAATCAAGGATGAAATGTTGAGGTAGAATACGCTGAGGGTAGAAGATCTTCAATGATGAGGAAAGTTCTCTTGAATCCAAAGAAGGAGGCAGAGAACCCATCCCAAAGAAATAGTATGTTTCGGACAGCTTGCAAAACCAAGGACAAGGTATGCAAGGTTATAGTGGAAAGTGGTAGCACAAACAATCTCGTATCTACAGAGATGGTAGAAAAGATGGAGCTGGAAACTGTTGTACATACAAGCCCATATAGAGTTTCATGGATACAAAAAGGACATTGGGTAAATGTCACTAAACAATGTTTAGTTTAATTTAAAATAGCAGGATATAAATATGAAATATTATGTGATGTCATTCCCATGGATGTTTGTCATCTATTGTTGGGTATACCATGGAAATATGACAGAAACATAGTTCATGCTAGGAGAAAGAACACATACACCTTCGAGAAAAATGGTAGGACTCACATGTTTCTTCCAATCAAGGATAAAGAGGTGAAAATAGAGTTGAGAAACACTGTACTTCTCATGAGTGGGAAGGAACTTCTTAATGAGGTTAAGAAGAAGGAAAAAACACAATTTATTGTGGTCAGGAAGCCCAAAATTGTTTTGACTAGTACGAGAATAGATGATTTACTAGAAGAAATCTAGGAATTGCTGGGAGAATTTTCTGATATAGTAGTGGAGGAACTACCTTGTTCGTTGCTACCTATCAAAAGTATAAGCCATCATATCGATCTTATACCTGGAGCTAGTTTACCAAACAAAGAAACATATAGGTTGATGCCGCGGGAAAATGAAGAAGTCAAGAGACAGGTCTAGGACTTAATGGACAAAGGATTGATTAGAGAAAGCTTGAGTCCATGCGTTGTTCCGATAGTGCTCAGCCCAACGAAAGATGGAGGCCAGAGAATGTGTACACACTCAAGGGAAATCAATAAGATTACCATCATATATAGGTTTCCATTACGAAGGATGGACGACTTTATGGATTGCTTGAGTGGAGCAAGATTTTTTTCAAAGATTGGTTTGAAAAGTGGATATCATCAAATTTGAATGAGAGAAGGTGATGAATGTAAGACAACATTCAATATGAATGAGGGGCTGTATGAATGGCTTGTCATTCCATTTTGTTTAACGAATGCACCCAGTACTTTCATGAGGTTGATGAACAAAGTCCTGAAGGATTTCATTGGGAAATTCGTCATTGTATATCTTGACGATATATTAATTTAAAAAAAAATAGAAGAAGAGCACTTAAAGAATTTAGCTATAGTAATGAGAAGATTACAGCAAGAGAAATTGTTGATCAATATGAAGAAATTGTCATTTATGAGGACAAAACTCATTTATTTGGGTTTTGTTATCTCTACAAATGAGTTGAAGATGGATCCAAAAAAGGTAGATGCAATTAAGAATTGGCCATCGCCGAAGAGTGTGTTTGAAGTTCGAAGCTTCCATGGTTTGGAAAGTTTCTACAAGAAATTCATTCAAAACTTCAGTGGAATTAGTGCACCAATGATGGATACAGTGAAGAAACGACACAAATATTTTCACTACATGGAAGAAGTAGAGAAGAGTTTCAATCTGTTGAAGAAGAAGATCACAGAACAACCAATTCTAGTTTTGCTAGATTTTAGCAAGACATTCCAGGTTAAGTGTGACGCGAGTGGATTTGAAATTGGAGTGGTCTTGAGCCAAGACGACAAGCCGATCACATACTTCAGTGAAAAACTAAATGAAGTGAAGATCATGTACTCAACATATGACAAATAATTCTATGTAGTCATACAAGCGCTGAAGAAATGGAGACATTATTTGGTTCCTAAAGAGTTTGTTTTGTACAGTGATAATCATGCTTTACAATTCCTAACTCAACAGGAGAAGTTGAACCAAAAACATGTTAAATGGGTTGAATTCATGCATGATTTTACTTTTGTTATTAAGCATATTTCTGGAATTGCTAACAAAGTTGTTGATGCTTTAAGCAGGAAATGTTTGCTTATGCAAGAATTCAGATTCAAGACTTTGGGTTTTGATAACCTCAAAGAAATGTATAGGGATGACCCAGATTTTAAAGAGGCATATGAGGCATCTGAGAATCCAGTTCTCAGGGACAAAAGCCAGTGGACCGAGTATATGATCCAGGATGGGTTATTATTCTGGGGCAATTAGCTATGTATTCCAAAATGCTCCATGAGGGAGAACCTATTGAAGGAAAAACACAGTGGAGGATTGGTCGGACACTTTGGTCATGATAAGACATTCTCAAAGTTGAATGGCTCATATTTTTGGCCAGGGATGAGGACAAATGTTAAGAAATTTGTGGACAGATGCAGGATTTGTCAGCCCACAAAAGGGAAAAGGTAGAACACAGGGTTATATCAACCATTACCCATACTAGAAAGGTCATGGGACGTAGTGAGAATGGATTTTATATTAGGACTACCAAGAAAACAGAGAGGCTCTGATTCAATCTTTGTGGTAGTCGAAAGATTTTCAAAAATGGCACATTTCATACCATGTCAGAAAACCAGTGAAGCAACTCATATTGTGAAATTGTTTTTCAAGGAAGTCGTCAAACTTCATGGCTTGCCAAGGAGTATCATTTCTGATCGAGATACTAAGTTTTTCAGACAGTTCTGGAGGACCTTATGGAAAAAGATGGGGACAAGTTTGTCTTTTAGCTCAGCATATCATCCTCAGATGGATGGANAATAATAAGGTTATATGAGATAGTCATTTCCAAATTTAAAAGAAGCAAGGGTTGGTTGGAAGAAATTAATTGTGATATGGAGGTCAAGAAAGAATGTCCTTTGTCCCCTACTTTTTTCTTTAATTTATGTACTAGAAAAATTAGAATATTGCCTAAAGGAAGAATATAATGTGGAAACTACAGTCACATTAATAGTCATCCTCCTCCTCGTTTATTAAGATAAAAAAATTCTTTTAACAAGGAATGCTCTTAAGCTCGACAAGAAACTTAAAGATTGTAAATATTTTTGCACTAACTTTGTAGTGACTATGAATAATGATAAAAAAAACATAATAATCATCGATTCTAAGAATGTCACATGCTCTATGTTTGTTCATGATAATTAGAAACTTGAAGAAGTATCTTCGTATAAGTAACTTAGAATTGACATCCATTACAATCTTAATGGAAATTGCATTGTTGAAACAAGGATTAGTGGAGGTTTGTAATATTTTTTGCACCTTCTAATTAATTGTAAAGAAGCCACTTTTTTGTTCTAGGAAAAATAAAGCTTCTATTTCACAAGATTATTATCCCAATTGTCACGTCCCCAAACTATGCTTCACCAAAACTTACGATCTTGCACCTACTAAGAATGTGCATCATCACAATGATTCTCACTTGGCTACTTGGAAACACCAAGAATACTTTGTTCGAACTGAGCCTCTTCACCCAGAGCATACCCAAAATCCATTCTATGTTAGGTGCGAGTCACAATCCTACTATAATGCAATTCACCTGTATACTTAGATGATTTCTTAACAACTTAAAAATGAGTCATTTAATCATACATCCATGAACATTTGAAACAAGAAAGAGACACACAGATATAGTGTGGGTGACACAAGACATTCTTAACACCTATCTAAGTATTAATATTATGAAAAAATTATAATATGAGCACTACAAGCTTAGTTTACAACTTGGGCAGAGTCACACAGCTCGCCTCACCTCACTAAGATACTTGTACATATGTTTGTAACCCTAAGAATCATTCACTACAACAACATTCACAACCCTTGTAGTGCGTCTGAGATGTGTGCCCACAACATACTCACCATTTCTTCTTTCTCACAAGACTTTACACAAACCTATTGTTCTGCCTCATAGCATGCCTCTCCAGACTTGTGAGAAGACTTCCCCAAACTCCAAAGTAACCTTTCCTGTTGTTAGACTCAAACCAAAGAAGGTCTCCCCAAATTTGTCCATATAAATATCTCAAGGTAATACAAGTCCTCCCATGTGAATCTACTTAGCTCCTTGAGGGAGCTCGAACCTCCTTGTTTGAATCTTCCTAAAATATTTGGTGTTGATCTTTCTCTCCTCACTATGCCTTCTTGGTTTTGTTCCCTTGTTATTTTATATGCAATACAAATGTCACCTTCATGAATCCTCATTTTCTTTGGGTGTGTCTCACCCGATCATGAACCAATGCACTCAAAATAACCAACATGCTCCTTCGCAGACCGACATGCCTAAATGAAACCATGCACTAAATTTGCAGAAGGAATGAAAGAGCTTCACAGCTGAGTCAAGGAGCGATTGCAGAGTTCAATTTAAGAATACAAGAAGAGAGCAGATCAACACAGGCGAGAACTTCAATTTGAATTTGGTGATCTGATTCTTGCGCATCTGAGGAAGGAAATGTTTCCAAGGGGAACATATAACAAACTGAATATGAAAAATATTGGACCATGCAAGGTCATAAGGAAATTAGGGGCAAATGCATATGAGATTGAATTACCCGATGGGATTGGAATCTCACTGATATTGAATGTTTCAGATTTGTACCCTTACAGAGCTGAGGAAGATGAAGAATAAATTCATAAGCATGGACAAACCATGCAAGAGCTCATGAATAGGAGATCATGAAAATTTTCAAGCAATGGAGTATGATGCAGGAGAATAGTAAGAATCCAGCCAAGCAAGCAATGTAAAAGGCAGAAGACAGTTGGAAAAGCACCAGTGCTCATTTTTGAAATGTTTTGAAAAATTAATGAAGTGGATATTAATGTGATGGTTGGGGAAGCATACTTACATTTATGTCTTAGATGTTGTAAACAAATCTTGAGCATTGATCTCATCTGTAGTATGTAAAAGAATTTATATGTAATTAATTGAAGTAGGTAGATTTGGATTCATAGATTAGACAGTTTAGAGAGTAGGAGGGAAAACGGATATAGACACCCTCACCCTTGTATTATTATATCATTAGAGGAAGAAAATTATCATCATTGAGAGTTGTAGCAGAGAGCTAGAGAGAAGAACCCATTTACAGGAACACTTGAGTTAATATATGAAGCTTTGACTCATTTTACACTTGAGTTTACATTTGTTGAATGCTATGTTTACAGTTGTTTTATTCTCTTTGTTTATGCATTTGTTTCAATGTTGTGTTGAATGTGTGATTCCATGTTAACTATATGAAGCTTGAGAGAGGAGAAGAATGAGTTTCAATTGTTTCTCATCCTGAGAGTTCCTGCAAGGAGTGTAGGGAAAGGTCCACAAGGTGTGCGTTGACAAGAATCTGAGTTTTATCTCAGAAAGCTCAGGAGAGATATCGTTGTTCTCATACCAGCAGAAGTGCAGGTGAAGCATAGAGCCATGCAAGGTGTGCGATGGCTAGTTGAATCCTTAGAAGTTATCAACTAAAGTGAAGGTGGAATGACTACTGTTGCAAAGAGTGCACAGAGTTGACAACTCAAATAACTAAAGGTTATTTGAAAGATTTCCACAAGGAGTGCGCACATAATTCCTCTTGGAGACTTAGGTTCATAAGTGAAAGCTCCGGAGGGATAGTACTTTTGAAGAATTCAAAGGGACATGAAAGTTGAAAGAATCTCATAAAAGACAAGTTCATGAGGAAGAACATTGATTCGTCTCACAGAAGTCATTGAGTGAATCAGATGGTCAGAATTCTTTGAGGAGAACTTGCAAAATCATGGGGACCATAGGATCTAGTGAAGCTGTAAGGTGGTTAGGAGTTGGGTGAACCCATCACTTTGGTTTCAAGAATCAATGTGGACCGATTATTTTGGTCGGTTGAGTCATTAGATCATTTCGGAATTTCGGTATTTTGGAGTTCGGCATACTAGAAGTTATGTTGACAAAGGATCATGACATGGTGCATTGAAAAGCCAAAGTTGTGAGATGCAAAGTATCCTTGAAGGGAATTTTGGCATTTTATGGATCAGCATTTCGACATTTTTCGTTGACAAGGAGTCGGGGTATTTTACACTGAAAAGCCTAAAGTCGCGAAATGCGAAGTATTTTGAAGTGGCGTTTCGGTATTTCAACATTTCGAAGTTCGAGAAACCAAGAAGGAAGTGATTTGGAATCGATAGTTTCAAACTCCTAGTTTGTGAAAGGCCGAAAGATCCAGAGTTGTCACATCATGGAGGATCTCAGTCGTAAATCACGTTGGAGGTGAGGTTTTGGGAATTCGAAGATCTAAATTTCGGGAGGTGAGGAACCTTTCTGCTGTGGGTCTTGCAAGTCACAAAATCTCGAAGAGAGAAAGAAAAAAAAAGTCCTAGAAACATTGAAGGACAATAGTAGTGGGCCCAATCGGGTTTCAGGGTTTCAGGAGTCAGGAGATAGAGTTGCATGTCAACGCAACTCTCGAAATTGCGAAAGGGAAAAAGACAAAAGGTGGGTCCTAAGAATTAATCGAAGGATATAAGTGACAGAAGTCAAGGGAGTGGTCAAGCGTCGGAGAAATTCCTGAAAGACCTTCAATCTCACCAAAAAGGGGAAATTTCAAAAATCAGAAAATCATAAGGGAAGAGGAACGAGTGTTGGTCGATCACTCAAATCCCAGAAAGCCAAAATAAGTGGCAACAAGGCGCATGTGTTCGGTGAACTAAAGGAATCAAACCTCGTTGACGTTTTGGGTTTTGGAGGTTGAAGAGGCAATGGGCTCAACAATAGGATTTGCGAAATCATGAAATCTGAAATCCCGAAAGGACGAAAAAATCCCTGATCATATTTGTTGGTAATTTTTGGAATACACCTTGTGTGTGTGATATTCCCTTTGGGGAAACCAAAGATTCAATCTGACTCAGGGGGAAGATTTAAAATGATCCTGCGTAGATATTGACCCAAGGGTTGGGGGTCTGCATCATTTGTGGTATCAGAGCTTAGAACAAGTTCTTTGCTTCTGTAGCAGAGAGAAAAGGGGAAAATTTTACAGCCATGCCACCGAGAAGAAGAGATAGGCCAATGGCAATGCTTGATCCAGTAAGAGAAAGATAAATGCATGAGTTATGTGCCCGGCTTGATTCCATGGAGACAACACAAAGGTGCACAGTTGATGTTGGGGATATCAGCGAGGCTAACAGAGAAAATGAAGATAGAAACAAAGAAGAAGAAGTTGCAGTCGAAGATGCTGTGAATGAACACCTATTCATGGTTGTTGCAAGGATAGGTGCTAGAGAAAAAATGGACATTCCAGTGTATGAGGGAAACCTGGATGTTGAAGATCTTCTAGACTGGATTAGAGCTCTAGACAAGTACTTCGACTATGAGGATGTCGAGGAAGACAATAAGGTCAAACATGCCATTACTAGACTTAAAGGGCATGCAACACTATGGTGGGATGAACTGCAGGCTAATAGACACTGCAAGGGAAAGAAGAAAATCAAAAGCTGGGATAGAATGGTTACAAATATGAAAGCCAAATTTATACCCAAGGATTATCAAATCACTCTATTTCGGAGGATGCAAAATTTGAGACAGAAGCTGATGTCAGTGAAAGAATACACTAAAGAGTTTTACAAGATAAACATCAGAGCAGGTCATCGGGAAAGTGATGATGAAAAAGTTTCCAGATACATGAATGGTCTACGGTATGAAATTTAATATGAGATGAGCATGATGACCATTCGAAATGTGGAAGATGCTTATCAGATAGCTCTAAAAGTTGAAGAGAAGTTGAGCCGAAAGCAAGGTCAAAGAGGTCGAGGTAGAATTCAAGCCAGAGGAAAAAAAATTACCCAAGATAGAACTCGGAAATATAAAGAAGAGGGAAAGAAACCTCAAACTCAACATGAGAGAGGAGGAATCTCACAGAGAGGGAAATATGCTGATAGAAATACTTTTCCACAAGCCAAAGGAAGAGGAAGAGGCAGAGGCAGTGAAGTAAAATGCTTTATCTGTGGAAAGATCAGACATAAATCCTATGAGTGTCCAAATAAGAAAAAAATATGGTGGTGAAACTCACATTGTCAAAAATCAAGGATGAAATGTTGAGGTAGAATACGCTGAGGGTAGAAGATCTTCAATGATGAGGAAAGTTCTCTTGAATCCAAAGAAGGAGGCAGAGAACCCATCCCAAAGAAATAGTATGTTTCGGACAGCTTGCAAAACCAAGGACAAGGTATGCAAGGTTATAGTGGAAAGTGGTAGCACAAACAATCTCGTATCTACAGAGATGGTAGAAAAGATGGAGCTGGAAACTGTTGTACATACAAGCCCATATAGAGTTTCATGGATACAAAAAGGACATTGGGTAAATGTCACTAAACAATGTTTAGTTTAATTTAAAATAGCAGGATATAAATATGAAATATTATGTGATGTCATTCCCATGGATGTTTGTCATCTATTGTTGGGTATACCATGGAAATATGACAGAAACATAGTTCATGCTAGGAGAAAGAACACATACACCTTCGAGAAAAATGGTAGGACTCACATGTTTCTTCCAATCAAGGATAAAGAGGTGAAAATAGAGTTGAGAAACACTGTACTTCTCATGAGTGGGAAGGAACTTCTTAATGAGGTTAAGAAGAAGGAAAAAACACAATTTATTGTGGTCAGGAAGCCCAAAATTGTTTTGACTAGTACGAGAATAGATGATTTACTAGAAGAAATCTAGGAATTGCTGGGAGAATTTTCTGATATAGTAGTGGAGGAACTACCTTGTTCGTTGCTACCTATCAAAAGTATAAGCCATCATATCGATCTTATACCTGGAGCTAGTTTACCAAACAAAGAAACATATAGGTTGATGCCGCGGGAAAATGAAGAAGTCAAGAGACAGGTCTAGGACTTAATGGACAAAGGATTGATTAGAGAAAGCTTGAGTCCATGCGTTGTTCCGATAGTGCTCAGCCCAACGAAAGATGGAGGCCAGAGAATGTGTACACACTCAAGGGAAATCAATAAGATTACCATCATATATAGGTTTCCATTACGAAGGATGGACGACTTTATGGATTGCTTGAGTGGAGCAAGATTTTTTTCAAAGATTGGTTTGAAAAGTGGATATCATCAAATTTGAATGAGAGAAGGTGATGAATGTAAGACAACATTCAATATGAATGAGGGGCTGTATGAATGGCTTGTCATTCCATTTTGTTTAACGAATGCACCCAGTACTTTCATGAGGTTGATGAACAAAGTCCTGAAGGATTTCATTGGGAAATTCGTCATTGTATATCTTGACGATATATTAATTTAAAAAAAAATAGAAGAAGAGCACTTAAAGAATTTAGCTATAGTAATGAGAAGATTACAGCAAGAGAAATTGTTGATCAATATGAAGAAATTGTCATTTATGAGGACAAAACTCATTTATTTGGGTTTTGTTATCTCTACAAATGAGTTGAAGATGGATCCAAAAAAGGTAGATGCAATTAAGAATTGGCCATCGCCGAAGAGTGTGTTTGAAGTTCGAAGCTTCCATGGTTTGGAAAGTTTCTACAAGAAATTCATTCAAAACTTCAGTGGAATTAGTGCACCAATGATGGATACAGTGAAGAAACGACACAAATATTTTCACTACATGGAAGAAGTAGAGAAGAGTTTCAATCTGTTGAAGAAGAAGATCACAGAACAACCAATTCTAGTTTTGCTAGATTTTAGCAAGACATTCCAGGTTAAGTGTGACGCGAGTGGATTTGAAATTGGAGTGGTCTTGAGCCAAGACGACAAGCCGATCACATACTTCAGTGAAAAACTAAATGAAGTGAAGATCATGTACTCAACATATGACAAATAATTCTATGTAGTCATACAAGCGCTGAAGAAATGGAGACATTATTTGGTTCCTAAAGAGTTTGTTTTGTACAGTGATAATCATGCTTTACAATTCCTAACTCAACAGGAGAAGTTGAACCAAAAACATGTTAAATGGGTTGAATTCATGCATGATTTTACTTTTGTTATTAAGCATATTTCTGGAATTGCTAACAAAGTTGTTGATGCTTTAAGCAGGAAATGTTTGCTTATGCAAGAATTCAGATTCAAGACTTTGGGTTTTGATAACCTCAAAGAAATGTATAGGGATGACCCAGATTTTAAAGAGGCATATGAGGCATCTGAGAATCCAGTTCTCAGGGACAAAAGCCAGTGGACCGAGTATATGATCCAGGATGGGTTATTATTCTGGGGCAATTAGCTATGTATTCCAAAATGCTCCATGAGGGAGAACCTATTGAAGGAAAAACACAGTGGAGGATTGGTCGGACACTTTGGTCATGATAAGACATTCTCAAAGTTGAATGGCTCATATTTTTGGCCAGGGATGAGGACAAATGTTAAGAAATTTGTGGACAGATGCAGGATTTGTCAGCCCACAAAAGGGAAAAGGTAGAACACAGGGTTATATCAACCATTACCCATACTAGAAAGGTCATGGGACGTAGTGAGAATGGATTTTATATTAGGACTACCAAGAAAACAGAGAGGCTCTGATTCAATCTTTGTGGTAGTCGAAAGATTTTCAAAAATGGCACATTTCATACCATGTCAGAAAACCAGTGAAGCAACTCATATTGTGAAATTGTTTTTCAAGGAAGTCGTCAAACTTCATGGCTTGCCAAGGAGTATCATTTCTGATCGAGATACTAAGTTTTTCAGACAGTTCTGGAGGACCTTATGGAAAAAGATGGGGACAAGTTTGTCTTTTAGCTCAGCATATCATCCTCAGATGGATGGATAGACAAAGGTTGTAAATAGGAGCTTGGGAGATTTGATGAGGAGCTTAGTGATTGAACACCATAGTCAATGGGATCACATTCTGCCATGGGTGAAATTCTCTTACAATGATTCACTCAACAGAAGCACAGGGAAAAGTCCATTCCATATTGTATATGGAATGCAGACAAGAGGAGTTTCTGAATTGAAAGATTCAAAACAAGCTAAATTCAAGAGTGTTAATGCAGAAGACTTTGCAGAAGGAATGAAAGAGCTTCACAGCCGAGTCAAGGAGAAATTGCAGAGTTCAAGTTAAGAATACAAGCAGAGAGCAGATAAACACAGGTGAGAACTTCAATTTGAAGTTGGTGATCTGATTCTTGCGCATTTGAGGAAGGAAAGGTTCCCAAGGGGAACATATAACAAATTGAAGATGAAAAAGATTGGACTGTGCAAGGTCATAAGGAAATTTGGGGCAAACACATATGAGATTGAATTACCTGATGGGATCGAAATCTCACCGATATTCAATCTTGCAGATTTGTACCCTTACAGAGATGAGGAAGATGAAGTAGAAATTGATAAGCATGGACAGACCATGCAAGATCTCATGAACAAAAGTTCATGAAAATTTTCAAGCGAGGGAGTATGATGCAGGAGCATTGTAAGTAGCCAGCCAAGCAAGCAACGTAAAAGGCAGAAGACAGCTGGAAAAGCACCAGTGCCAGTTTTTGAAATGCTTTGAAAAATTAATGAAGCAGATATTAATGTGATAGCTAGGGAAGCATACTTACATTTATGTCTTAGATGTTGTAAACAGATCTTGAGCATTGCTCTCATCTGTAGTATGTAAAAGCATTTATACATAATTAATGAAAGTAGGTAGATTTGGATTCATATATTTGACAGTTTAGAGAGTAGGAGGGAAAATAGATATAGACACCCTCACCCTTGTATTATTGTATCATTAGAGGAAGAACATTATCATCATTGAGAGCTGTAGCAGAGAGCTAGAGAGAAGAACCCATGTACAGGAATACTTGAGTTAATATATGAATCTTTCACTCATTTTCATGGTGTTATGATGCTTATTGTTTACATTTGCTGAATGGTATGTTTACAGTTGTTTTATTCTCTCTATTTATGCATTTGTTTCAATGTTGTGTTGAATGTGTGATTTCATGCTAAGTATGTGAAGCCTAAGAGAGGAGAAGACTCAGTTTCAATTGTTTCTCATCCTGAGAGTTCCTGTAAGGAGTGCAACGAAACGTCCACAAAGTGTGTGTTGACAAGAGTCTAAGTTTTATCTCAGAAAGCTCAGGAGAGATATCGTTGTTCTCATACCAGCAGAAGTGCAGGTGAAGCACAGAGTCGTGCAAGGTGTCTGTCGACTAGTTGAATCCTTAGAGGTTATCAACTAAGGTGAAGGTGGAAGGACTGTTGTTGCAAAGAGTTCACAGAGTCGAGGACTCAAATAGCTAGAGGTTATTTGAAATATTTCCGCAAGGAGTGTGAGAAGAATTCCTCTTGGAGAATTAGGTTCATAAGTGAAAGTTCAGGAGGGATAGTACCTTTGAAGAATTCAAAGGGAGATGAAAGTCAAAAGCATCTCATAAAAGACAAGTTTAGGAGGAAGAACATCGATTTGTCTCGTAGAATTCATTGAGGAGTGAATCAGACAATCAAAATTCTCTGAGGAGAACTCGCAAAATCGTGGGGACCATAGGATCCAGTCAAGATGCAAGGTGGTTAGGAGTTGGGTGAACCCGTCACTTTAGTTTCAAGAATCAACGTGGATCGGTTATTTTGGTCAGTTGAGTCATTAGATCATTTTGGAATTTTGGTATTTCGGAGTTCGACATACCAAAAGTTCTGTTGACAAAGGATCGGGACATGGTGCATTGAAAAGCCAAAGTCGCAAGACGCAAAGTATCCTTGAAGGGCATTTCGTCATTTCGAGGATCGACATTTTGGCATTTCCATTGACAAGGAGTCGGGGTATTTTACAATGAAAATCCCAAATTCATGAAACACGAAGTATTTTGAAGTGGTGTTTTGGTATTTCGGCATTTAAAGGTTCAGGAACCCAAGAAGGTAGTGATTTGGAATTGAGATTTTCAAACTCCCAATTCGTTAAAAGCCGAAAGATCTAGAGTCATCAGATCATGGAGGATCTCAGTCGTAGATCACGTTGGAGGCGAGGTTTCGGGAATTTGGAGATCCAAATTTCGAGAGGTGAGGAACCTTTCTGTTGTGCGTCTCGCAAGTCATGAATCCCGAAGAGAGAAAGAAAAAAAAAATTCTTGGAAACATTGAAGGACAATAGCAGTGAGCCCAATCGGGTTTCGGGGTTCTGGGAGTCAGGAGATAGATTTGCATGTCAACACAACTCCCGAAATCGCGAAAGGGAGAAACTCGAAAGATGGGTCCTAAGCATTAATCGAAGGATATAAGTGATGGAAGTCAAGGAAGTGGTCAAGCATTGGAGAAATTCCTGAAAGACCTTTGATCTCACAAAAAAGGGGAAATTTCAGAAACCAGAAAATCATAAGGGAAGAGGAACGAGTGTTGGTCAGTCACTTAAGTCCCAAAAAGCCGAAATAAGTGGCAAGAAGGGGCGTGCGTTCGACACACTGAAGGAATCAACCCTCGTTGATGTTTCAGGTTTCGGAGGTTGAAGAGGAAAAGGGATTAACAAAAAGATTCAAGAAATCGTGAAATCCGAAATCCCTAAAGGACGAGAAAAGCCCTGATCATATTTGTTGCTAAGTTTTGGAATACACCTTGTGTGTGTGATATTCCCTATGGGGAAACCAGAGAGTCAATCTGACTCAGGGGGAATATTTAGAATGATCCTGCACGTATCTTAACCTGAGGGTCGAGGTTCTGCATTAGGATACATTATACCAAAATTGGAATAATCACCACTTGAAATCTTAAAAATGAAGGGATATAATGATTTTTTTTTTTTTAAAGGTTAAAATTGGGCACACATATTTCCATCAAAACAAATTAATTTTTTTATTAAATAGATTCTCTAAAAAATATATATAGATGACCATATCTCAAGGGTTTTTCCACATTTTAAGCTAACCCAAATATAGATAAAACTTCAAAATTGACTAAAAAAATCAAATCCTGAAACCCATAAATTTAAACAAGAAAAGAAAAAATGCCCTTTAAATAGATTGTTCCATCTCACATAAACTTTGGGTAGATAACAAGAGTTAAAGGATGTAAACTATCATGAACCTTGAATGTATATACATACATATGGCTATCTCACTACCCAATTAAAAAGACGTTAAAATAAATCCAAAACAATATATGAGATATTGGTTAATAATAATCTCACTACCCAACTAAAAAGACGTTAAAATAAATCCAAAACAAGAGACTCGCTCTACACAACTATTTGACTATTAAATTCTAAGAAAATATACATTTATGTACATGTGTGCACACCTTCCACAGTGGAAAAAAAAAATACACACTTAGAAAATACAAATACCACTCTTACACATAATCCAAAACAACCAATCTTCCAAATTTAAAGGTATGTGGTTGTATATAAATGTAAGCTACTGCCACAACACATTTAAAAATGTGTCAATGCTAAAACAATAGTGACATTGCCTAAACAACTGGTCAAATAACACGTAGGTAATAAGTTTCCAAAGCCCATGGGGTTCCTTCTTTCCTGACATCAGACGTTGATGAGCAATATATGTTAGAAATAATGCTTACAGCCGTTGTATCAGTGAGTTTCTAGGTTAACTATGATATAATGCTTACAGCTGTTGTAACTCTGAGTTTGTAGGTTAAATATTTTTAGCTAATCAGATCCACTTTCTTAGGATCTAGATTGCTAGGAGTCAGTGATCTACATGCTATATATGTAACCTTAATTTGTCTATTAAGAAATACAAACTATTCTTTGTGTGTGAATCTTGTGTAATGGCCCCTCTCTCATTTTCTAAGATGGTATGAGAGTTGGTTCTAGCTTAGACTCCTTCATGGGAGGACCAAGAATATGTGAGAGACTGAGAGTTGATCCTCTACACATATTTAGCTCAGGGAGTGTTGAATTTCTAAATTTTTTGTAGAAGTGTGAGAATAGATTTATTTTGTGAGTGTGTTTTGTTGTTTGTCTTGTGAGGAGTGTTGAACTGCGATTTGATGTGCCATTTCTTTTGGTAGATGCTGAGTGGAGATAAGTATTGATTGAGTCACTTCCAGCAGAGAGAGAAAGTATG
The DNA here is from genome assembly GCA_000966675.3 of Picea glauca. Classification (NCBI taxonomy): domain Eukaryota; kingdom Viridiplantae; phylum Streptophyta; class Pinopsida; order Pinales; family Pinaceae; genus Picea; species Picea glauca. The sequence continues at coordinate 5,280 of JZKD02S2151480.1, read as the reverse complement.
TTACCCATGAGAGTCATCACTGTTGTGCATGCTAAATCTCAAGTATTTTAATGTATAATTGACAGGAGCAAGATGCCATATATTAACAATGCAAAATATTTGGAATTGGCCAAACTGGACTTCAATAATATGCTAGTGGTTATCTTAGATTCTAGATCCTATCTCCTTTTCCGATTGAGATCACAACAATTGTGGGATTTCAGAGTTTAGTATTTAGGCCTCAAATTATTAATATTCATTTCAAGGTTGAAGTTCCCGAGAATCACAGGCAGTCTAATGATGGGGCCAGGTCTGAAATTTACAGTAAAAGATGTCTATAATGTTCTTGGATCCATGTGTAGTATTCAATGTTTTTATTTGGTGTGCAGTTTGTGATTTGTAAATTTATATGATTATGAAAAACCAAATATAAAAAAAAGTGATGTAATTCAATCTTGTAGTTCTTGAGTGCTTCGGTGCTATAAGAATGCATTACTAGTTTGAGTATGTCAACAAGTCTGTTAAATGATGGAAGGTATTGTTGTACTTCGATGTTCCAAGATAATCAGTTACATGTTATCATTGCATTGGTGAGTGTGTGTAAAAAGGTCATTTTGTAAGATCGATTATTGAATATTTCAGTATCGAGACTATTCTTCGGGGTAGTTTAGAATCATCGGTCCTATAGATACTTCAAAGATGGTCGGAAGTGGTTGTATTTGTGTTGTATGAAGTGGTAGCTCGAAGATGATGGGAGAGAAAGAAGATGTCTATGAAGTTCAGAGATGGGTGTAATTGCATATGAGGACCAGTGAGACAGACATGACAAAATTTGTGTTGTAACTTTTTGTTGTGTTTTGAAATTTGTGATTGTAATATTTGTAACGTAAGCATTAAAGGAGGGTGTTAGAGATAATTCTTACAACTGTTGTAATAGTGAGTTTCTAGGTTAACTATGAGATAATGCTTACAACTGTTGTAACTATGAGTTTCTAGGTTAACTATTTTTAGCTAATCAGATCCACTTTCATAGGATCTAGATTGCTAGGAGTCAGTGATTTTCATGCTATATATGTAACCTCCATTTTTCTATTAAGAAATACAAACTATTCTTTGTGTGTGAATCTTGTGCAATGGCCCCTCTCTCATTTTCTAAGAATATACAACCTTCTTAGTCAATGTTGTGGGAGGTGGTTATACCGTCCAATATACGCTACATATATATTAAGGTGTGTAAGTTGATCAGAAGATTATTGAATGATTTAATTTCATTCAATATCATTATGCTATGCACTTATTTCATAACCATTGATCATGTTTACCTATACCAAGAGCCAATAAATTTACACATGCATACAAAACATGAACCAACGTTATTGAGTTTGAGTTTTGTGCCTAGGATATGAAGGATTAATGTGGATGACCAATCTGGGACTAACCAACATTGATTCCATTCCATGACCTAACTTACCACTGTTTCCATGGACAACAAACAAGTTCTACAACAAGCTCAAATAAGGACAAAAATATGGTCTCTTGGAAGGACATGGAGTTACTTAACAAAAACATGAACAAACATATGCATACTTAGATAGAAAATGGCTTTGGAAGAAACAACAAGATTCATGAGGTAGTTGGCTGAAAAGTACAAGGTGAGTGTTCAACCAAAGAAAGTTTGAGGTAAGTCCAGGTATGTATCATTTGTATTTGATCACTGACTATGAAATAAGTATGTATCTACTAAAGACAACAACAAGACCTGTGATTATTTTCCTTGTGTCTTTATGGACTGGTGTACTAAAAGAGTATTGTCAAAATCTAAATTATATTTTTATTATATGTCTAAGGAAGGTGTGATCTCAACATATGCTTGTTTTTAATTGCTGTAAGCTCATTCAATTTTCCTGGTTTGGGAACTTAGTAGGTTGTTGAATCATTATCCTTCAAGAGTCCAATAAATTCTCATTTGAGTCATTTATTATTAGGTTGGGTTATTTTCCTAGAGTTTGGAACCCAAGAAATTTATTATTGTAGTTGGGTTGTTTTCCTAGTTAAGGAGCCCAACAAATTATCTTGTTAGTTGGGGCATTTCTTCCTAGGTTTGGGATCCAAACATATATTTTTAGTTGAGTCATTCCATTGTCTCTGATACTAGATTTTTAATTGAGTTAGTGTCCTTGATACATGATCTTAATAGTGTCATTCTTGTACGTCTCATAGTGTCCTACATTTTCCCAAAGAGAAGACCTAGTAAGTGGACAGTGAATTCACCTAACAGAAAGCATAACCTGATAAAATTATAACTCAATTTTTCATATTAAACTTGGTACCAACACCAAGTATATCGTGCAAAAATATGACATTGGATTAGAGTTAGAGGATCATGCAGACTCATAGGAAGTCAAGGCTCAAAGGGAGCTAGTTGGCTCTTGCAGAGAGGAAAACATAGAGGGAAAAACCCTCCAATGTTATGTCAAAACAATACATTGCCAGACGTGATGCTTAGAGAAAGCAAGTATCTAGGAGTAGTAAACCTCTAGGATGGATCATACTAGATAACAAATATTAAGTTTCCTTCAAAGAAGGAGGAAGAGCTACCTTTAGTGTCAAAGGGAGAAGTTATTGAGCCACTTTCAGTTCCATATGGAGAATCTAGCAATTGTTGATATAGTAGAGGATCTAGTCTCATAGTTCATCTGTTATAGAGACAGTGGAGAAGCCATTCTTAGTATTAGAGAAAGAAATTGTAGAGTCCCAAAGGGAACAATTGCAGATAAAGTAGAGGATCTACTCTCAGGGAGAGAGCCAAATAGTGCTTTGTAGAAAGAACATAGAGCCAACTCATGATTGAGAAGATTGCATTACAATAGAGTAGGTGTACCATCTTGGTACAATTAGACGTGATATGTATCAGGTGATTGGTTCATTGATATAGTTAACGAACACAAGGCCAGATATATGCTTTTTCGTGAACACATTGAGTCAATATATGGTTGAGATGAGACATGTTCACTTGGTTGCGGAAAACCATGTGTTGAGGTACTTGAAGGGTACAATGGACTATGGACTCTGATACAGTTCATATCATGAAGGTTATGTAGATTCATATTGGGCCAATAGTGTTGCAAACCGGAAGAGGCATCATGCTCAGCTAGAAATAAAGAAGTGTGACCTTTGAATATGCTTGTAGGATTGTTTGATCTCAATTTAGAGGGGACTTGTATCTGATGTGACAAAAAACATTGTGTGAAGTTTTTAGAGAACTCGATGTTTCATGAAAAGTCAAAGCATATCAAGACCATGTACCATTATATCACAGATATGGTGCATAAGGGAGAAATAAAGCTCCAGTATGTCGTTATAGATGAGAATATAGCATATGTGTTGACCAAGCCTCTATCAAGAGTGAAGTTTTTGTACTTCAAGGAAAAGCTTGGTGTGGTCCAGAAGGACTTCCCTAGTAAAAGGGAATAATGAGTTATAGATGTGATTCCAGGGTAGCAGGATCAGAGTGTGGCAGTAGCAATGGGTAGTCATTGATGGGAACTGTTGTAACAGATATTGAAGATTTCCGATTTTACTTAGGCACTTGTATAATTCAATATAGAAACTTATGTTTTGACAGAAATTTAAAATCGCGCATTGGAGCAGAGCTGATACCTGTCTAATGCACCAGTAGTAATAATTTTCAGATAACGTTACCTACACTTAAAGCAGCCTATCAACATGTCAGGGTTCAAAATATACAAGTGAAAGCTGGCTGTGTCAATGGAAATCAACTCCTATTAAGCTATTTAAGTGATGTCAAGTATGTTCTACAAATACGAGACTTGCAATCTGGAAATTTGCTTCATATTTTGCCAATAGATATTGGATCAGTTTCTTGGAATTATTGGAGGAATATTGGGAGAAGTTTACAACTACCTTCTTGAGAAGACTCTAAGACTCTATGCCCTCATCAATTGTAAGGAACCTAAGCCTTGTCCGCCAGCAAAAATGATCAGCGAAGAAAGTCCTAGCATTAATAGCACAGGAAACTTCAGTCATTCAACTATCCAGCAGGTCAATACAATGATCTGGCAAGTCTCCTTTTCACAACAAATGCTGGTGCCGTTAAAAATATCTTCATCTCTGGTACAGGAGATGAGTTTCATCAATCATCACTCATGCTTTATTTTATGGCTATTTTCACATTGCGACTGGGAACATATGGACTCTCACTTCCGTCGAGTCTCTTCATACCCATAATTTTAATAGGGTCTGCATATGGATGTTATCTCGGAGAGTTGATTGGATCCTTCACATTGACCAGGGGCTTCATGTCGTGCTCGGCGCGGCCTTTTTTCTCAGGGACTCATATGAGTGACAGTCTCATTCGGTTGCAGCCATGATTATACTGAATGCGGTATAAGAGGAATCGATGAAACGATGTCCCATTCATACTATACTCACGGAATGGTGTTCGATCATCAAAATCTGCGGAAGACAAAACTTGCTGCCTGAGCGATTACAGGGAATCATGCTGGAGGTGAAAGGACAGCCTGTTGTGGTATATTTCCTGAAATTCGAAGGGCTAGGTTTCTGTTGACACTCTCCGTTTATACGGCAGTAGTAATGGGATTGACAGTACCCAAAGTATAGTGGTGAGGAACAACTCATTTGTGCTATTGGTCTTGCTAAAGCTAAAGCCTGGAATTTTTTTGGAAACTATACATATCTTTTGGTTCTAGCTACTCCTATTAAGTTGATTTTACTGGGCGTATGCTGCAGTAGTAGTGGTGATGGAACATATCCGTATGCCGAACTTTCTTTGCAACTATTGCCCGAGTATATAATACCATCTGATGGTATAAACCATGACTTGTGTAGCATGCACAGATTATGGTCACATTTTTCCTGCTGGGCGAGATAGCCACATATATGAATCGCAGTACTCAACACGATCAGGCTAGCATCGACGATGAACATAAACCGGCTATGGAGGATTTGTGAGTGTGAAACCCCACCAACGCACGCTATCGCTCAAAATATTGGTTGATCACTCGATCATGGAAAGTTACGCAGAGGGAGAACATGCAGTACGTCGAAGGGTTATCCGAGCGTGGCAGTTGATGAGAAGGCTCATCTCTTCGTGTTTTATTATAAGAATTCGCCCCTCGTCCTTCGCCTGGCACATGAACACAACCACCCAAGTATATGAATCCAAGTAAAAAGCATTGTTTAAAGACGTGGACAACACATGCCGCACACCAATCACGCGATTTCAGGATTTTGAATGTCGTTTTTCACACTACGCTTCTT
>JZKD02S2151479.1:458418-483207 GCA_000966675.3 Picea glauca | reverse complement strand
CATAGGCAGCCAAAGGCAGAGGCTTCATCTAGCAAGCCTCAGAAAGGCAAGACCAGGAAAATAAATAAGCTCTTGAGAGAAATTTATGAAATGGAGGTACTTGATAGGGTAATTAAAAAAGAAAACACAGATCTAACAGAGAAGGTTGCTGAGCTATTCAAAGAAAATGAAACTCTTAAGGAAAAGCATAATTCAATCAACTTCCTTCTTTGGTTTGCAATACTTGGAGGCCAAGGAAATAATGCAAATAACCTAATTATGTCATTTCAAATTTCTTTCTAGGGCCAGATTTCTCATGGGTTAAAAGTTTAGGGTCACTAACGCTAAGGATAAGGTCATCAACATAAAGAAAAAGTATTATGAGATGGATTCCTACTTTCCGGGTATATACATTAGGGTTAAAATGACATCTATAAAATTCGGTGTCAAGAAGAAAGTTGTCCATTTTGGCATACCAAGTTTAAGGAGCTTGCTTAAGACCATAAAGAGATTTATTAAGGTGAAAAAAGGGTTGGAGTCATTATAGACATAGAGGTTTTTTCATGTATATTTCTTCTTACAAATCTCCATGCAAGAAGGCATATTTAACATCCGTTTGATGGACCTCCCATTTATGTGAGGCAACAATGACTAGAAAAAGGTGGATATAATTCATTTTGGCTACTAGGGAAAACCATTAATTATAGTCAATGCCTTCAACTTGAGAGAGTAATTTGGAAACTAAAAAATCCTTTTGTCTTTTAACACTTCCATTTGATGCATACTTAGTTATATAAACCTGTAATACACCCAACCCCCTAAGTACCCTTTTAAGGGACGAAGTAGTAAAATTTCGCCTTTTCTCAATCATCTCAAAACCTCTACTCGAGGGATGCATTGTCTTCTTCTCATCAATATATTTCCAATGAATTTCACCATGCTCCAAATCGAGCTCTGGGTCAAATATATAGCTTTCCAAAGTTCTTCGCCCTCATTGTCCAAATTCCACCTCACTGCCATGTGGATGCCTATCCCATGTGTCATCTGAAGTGGAACAATCATGGCTCCAACATGGCGCTTTCCACATGGTTCTCCGATCCATGGTTCCCATCCCACAAGACCTCACGTTGTTGTCATTGGGATTTTACTCCCATGGGTTACAAAGACCCCAACTGGAAGTTCCAATGAAGATCCATTAATTGGCCCTATCCTAGATTCGACGGTCCTCATGAAGATCGTCGTACGAATCTAAGTAAGTCAGAGAAACCAACTTGTGTGATGGTTAATTGATCATCCTATTTTCACCTCGCAAGTTGATGGTGAGACTAAATCAACAGTTCAAACTGTGTCTATAGCCCGATCTGACCGATGGTCCAGATCATTCCTCCTTTCGTCATTGTCGACATTTCTTAACAACTCCTAACAGTTACCCTTTGAACCCTGATGACATTATGCATGGATCAACGGTCCAAATTCACTAGCCTACAGATCCAATTTCCAAAAATAAAACAAAGGCCCATAGGACCTCCTCGTCTAATGAGACCCACCTTTCCCCGTTGACCAATCACTAGTCACATTTGTCACTACTCAACCACACTGGATGCCATGCTAGCACCCTCATGCCATTGTGATGTCCACCTCTCTCGAATGAATCTCAAGGAAATTAATAGTGGAGATCTCTCTCGCCCAAAAATAGACCAATGACTCTCATTGTGTCATCAATACCTATATTTTCATCGCATTTTTGGATGACACACGACCTTGCCAACCTTTAAAAATTTGACGAATGGACCATATCTTCTTGAATTTTCACCTACATGTACCAAATCCTATTGACACGTGACAAAATGTATGCTTGAAACATGGAACCATCACCACCTAACACATGGTATTCATATTTCCCACTGAAGTTTACCTACAGGTTCCAGATCACTATGTCACATGACACCTTCTATGCTCGACATGTGGCACTTTCTATTCTCAACACATGGCACCATCCATGCCATCCTATTAATCCATTTGGTAGGAGATAAATGTTCTATATCTCATTTCAGAGTTCCTTCAATCACGAAAGATCAATGGTCTAGATCTGCTCTCGGATTTTCTCCATCCATGACAAATCAATGGTCTAGATTGGTTCTCAAAGCTCTCTTGTCGGAGTGTTTCTAATTTGGCCTCTAGAAAAACTATGAATATTAGACTCATATTATGTTCACCATCTAGAATCTGTGGCCACTATGTACCTTCCACCTAGGCATATGTTTCCATGTGTATCGGTTGCCTAGTATGACATGTGTCACATTCTTACCCAAAGGACCCTACCCCAAAAAAGATAAAACTCTATGACATGTGGCACAATATTTAATTGACACATGACAACACCTACATCATTACACATGGGATGAGGTGGGTCTACACGTCATCACAAGGTATCTATTTCAATCTTTCAGGTGTTATTTCAATCACACATTCCCTAAGCACATTGGTTGGGGTGACATCATCCCCTTGTTGCTACTCGCCAAGGAACCTTCTAGGCCTCTACGACATATCGATGGCTATGATCAAATATTGTTCTAGCACTGATCAATGATCAAGATATACCATTGAATTCCCTCTTTCAGAGTGCACCTCCTCTGGGACTGCAACTTACTCCAAATGATATCCTCTGATGGATGGCTAGGATTTGTTATCTGACCAGATTGATGATTGAGATCTAATCCTTCTGTTACACTGACCAAGGGTCCATATCTGTCCACTGTGACAAATAAATGGTCACGATCCTCTAAGGAAAATCAAGGGTTTATCACTCACTAAGGAGACTTTTGGTCCTGCACCCAAATCGATGCCCCCCAAAAAATCTACCCTTACTCCGACCAATAATCTAGATTGTTTCTCGATGTCTCTCTGTCAGAGCTCTGTCAAGACCCTATGCTTAAAAACTCTAGTGATCAAGTACAAATAATAGTTGAGATCATCTCGCTACTCAAGCCTCTGATAGATCCGCGATCCTTGTTGATTAAGAGTTCACCTTTTACAGGCATCATAGCCTACTCCGATGGAGGGTTATGATTTATTCACGGTGTCGAATCAACGATTGTGATTCCTTCAACTAAAAAATGGGTTTAATACCTATTAATAGTTTAGACCTAGAATTAGTCATTCAAGGAAGTCTTCTAATCAACCTCTAGTGCTTTACCAAACTCTTAGGAGCTCTCACCTTGCTCCAAAATTGCTAAGGAATTCTTACTTCACCACTTTAGGTTGAGATTTGTGTCCTGCAAATTTCCTATACCAGGACAGGGGATTCCATGTGAGATTTAAGATTATCTGAACCACACAAAAGAATCTCTCAGGAACTGAGACATTCCCATGCCTATATTAGGACACATTGTCCTACTAGGGGTATTGTGCATTCTTAGTTTATAAGCCTGTTTTCCTTTCACATGCATCACACTAAAGCAATTATTCTACTGCACAAATAGGAGGCACAAACATACATAAATATCCATGTTCAGATGTGCAAGGCCTGCACTATTCTTGCAACTTCATAATCCCTTAAAAACACGGGTTTGTCAATGAAAACAACTATTAACATCATTAATATGACCTATACATCCATGACACACCTACGAGCATCTACGATTCTATTTTATTACATAGGATGTATGAGATACCTATCTATTTACAAGATATACAAGCCAATTGACTATGGTTTTTCTCCTTTCCACCCAACCATAGGCGCTACACACTCAGTCACTTCGGCTGCAGGCCACCCCTGTGCCAAGCCATGATACTACTAGGGAATTTTCTGTACTCCCTCATGCATTCTCTTGCAATATATTTCTTCCTTCGATGCCCAAACTCTCCTCGAGTTCTTCTTTTGTGCATATCCAAGTTTCACACACTTGCGTCCATCCTCTTGAGACCATTCTTCTAGGCATCCTCCTCATGTATGTACTCATGCATTCTCTTTCCTATCTCCTCATGCATCTCCTACACGAAGACTCCAAAGTTCTCCACCTGTCCCCTTCCTTTTGTCAGAAGGAAACTCGGGTCAAACTTGGGGGTTGTGGAATGGTACACTGGGTACCTTTGGCTCATAATTTCTTGTTGTCTTAGCCGGACCCTCCATGCTTCCATTCATTGGAGTGGTTGGTTTTTCAACCACCACTCCTTTTCTCATTAACTGATTTACCTTGGGATCAGGTTAAGGCTTATTATTCCAAATCAAATATTTCAACAAGGAGGATTGGGTCATATTATCACGATGAACCCCTTTATATGTTCCCTCACTCTTTATTCTAGTGGTATCATGGCCAATACTCAAGGATTCACCTTCACAGTCAGTTGTTGAAAATTTTGATTGATCATTAATACATTTACATTGTTTGCATGCCATAGCATGAAAATCATTAATTTCAATTAATTACATATAATCAGAGGTTTAGAGAGGGACTGTTACAACACCCATTTACATATAACAAGTTTTATTCCTTTTAGAAGAGGTACAGGATCCCAAGTATTGTTCTCCATTAAAGAGCGATACTCTTGATTCATTTCTATGTCCTAATATAGATGGCCTGAATCTTCTACAAATGTGTCTGGATCATTAGTATCTAAAACTTGAGCTAAAACAAAAGAGTCTCATTGAAACTGTGAATGTGTCCAAATATGATCTATAGGATCATCGACAATATCACCAACTACTTCTCGAGTTGAACATACCCATATAGGAAGCGGTGGTGCTGGTGCAGGCTCATGTTCAATGGACTCATCTGGAGGAATGTGAGTACGTGGAAACTGATTTTCATCCTCATTGTCATCATCTGAAGAAGAAACCACAATAGGAATAGAATATGGCACAAACATCGAAGATGGATTATAAGTCAAAGATGGACAAATTCCAAATTAGGCTTACAGGCTAAGAGATTTTCATCAAATTTGACATCTCTTCTATTAACAATTTCAATGGAATGAGGTTGAAGAAGTATATAACCTTTGACATCTTTAGAATGTCCAAAAAAATACACTTCTCACTTTTGGTTGTAATGCTTTCCTTTTCTCATTCAAAATGTGAGCCCATGCTATACTACCAAATACCCAGAAAGTGGCTTAGATATGGGTTAATTTTAGTCCACACTTCTTTCATTAAATCCTTTGTGGGAGTATGATTTACAATGTAATCTGCACAATTGATGACTTCTACCCAATAATGAGGACTTAATTCTTTAGATTGGATCATACAATTATCCATTTCCTTTAATGTGTGATTCTTTTTCTCAACAACACCATTTTGTTGTGGTATATATGGAATAGTATGTTGCATTTGAAACTCCTGTGCAATACGATAACTTGTAAATTTGTTGGTCACATATTTTCCTCCATTATCTATTCTTAACCTTTGAAGTTGATGTTCACATTGTTTTTCAACAAGGGCCTTGTAGGCCAAAACCATGTCAAAAACTTGACTCTTAAGTTTTAAGAAGTAAACTCAAGTGCGTCTATAGAAATCATCAATGAAATTTAAGAAGTACTTGCACATAGAGAAAGAAGGAGAAGAAAGCGGATCAAACACATAAATGTGACTAATATGCAAAGGGGACTAGGCATGCCAAGATGAATGTTTGTTAAAACTGTGCTGATGATGTCTGCAGAGAACACAACAGGCAAAAACACCATCTCTACAAGAAACAAGAGGAATATTAGTCACCATATGTTGATTGCATAGTTGCTGCAATGAGTGATAGTTTAGATGACCAAACCACTCATTCCAAAGTTTGCTCGAGTCATCACTATGTGGACAAAAATTGGTGGAAAAGATGATGACCCAAAGCTGTCAAATTTGTACAAACTGGTAATATCGTCAACAATTCCATTTGCTAGGACATGCTTATGATATTTTAAATCCTTGATTACAACTTGGTGAGGTGAAAACATTATTATTTTACCTTCACTTGAATGAGTGATCTGATACATCAATAGAAGGTTTCATGAATGACTTGGAACACATAATACATAATTGAAATGATCATTATCTACTTGAAATGTTCCAGACTCTACAACACTAGAAGATCTATCTTTCCCAACAAATATTTGTTTGGTGTTACATTCATTAAGAGCAGAAAAAATGGTTTTATCCTTAGCCATATGATAAGATGATCTAGAATCAACAAGACACTCATTAGAAGAATAAGTGGAAGTTGCATCAAAAGAGAAACAAGAAGCAGAAAGTGCATGTCCATGAGAATAAGAGGTAGAAGAAGAATAACAATATTGATGTTGTGCTTCTTCATCGTTGCTTCTCAGGCTTCCATATTTTTAAAACATTTAGATTCCACATGACCATATTTCCCACAAAACTTGCATTACTTTTCAGTGTTCTTACTTTTGGATTTTACTCCTTTGTCACCATTAGGAGTAGAAGCTCACTAAGAGGGTTTGGGATCCTTGTTTTTCTTGTTGTTGTGGTGAGGATGTTGCTTCTTGGGATGCTTGGATTTATTTTTCTGCTGGTCCTCTAAGGATTTGTTAGATGTACCTGCAATGTTGATAAATCCAAGTTGCAAAAGCTTATCTTTCTCTCTAATAAGAGAATCATAAAAATACTCAAGAGTGGGAGTTCGGTATCCACTCCCTAGAGCTTCTTTGGTGGCATAAAAGGTAGATATAAAGACAAAATATGCACTACCAAGCTTAGTAAGAATAACATATATGCATCAATAATCCTTAATATCTATTTGATAGTCTTTACATACATTTCTAAGTGTTTTGAACTTAGATAAATAATCTTCAATGCAAGGAAAACCACTGGGACTTAAAGTCATTAACTGATTTTCAATCTAGTGGGAATGAATAACATTGTGTTTACCAAAGACAACTTCAAGCTTTTCCCAAGATTTATTTGGGCCATCAATTCATTGAAGGTGCAACCTTACATCAGGAGAGATGGGCATTCTAATTAGTGCATGTACTTTGTCATTCTTACTATCCCATTTATATTTCTTTTCAGCATTAGAGGGGGCTTGTTATTCTCCCAAAGTAATCTGGTACAATCGCATCCTCCATATGGGATTTCCATGAGAATTAGTTCGTATTGGTAAGAAAAATATCAATTGGAGAATCCATATTAAAATATGTAGATAATATGGATTCAAAAGATGAAATTGATGGTTTGGATGGAAAGCTCTTGAAAAAATAGTCTGTATAATAAAAGTGGCATTGAAAATGGACTTTGGATGTGAAAGTTATGCCCTTTTCAAAAAGAGGCATAAATGATAATCAAAGAGCCATGTGGAAAGTGTAAATTGGTCCATGTGGTGATACCCCTCCTTCTCTAACTTTGCATATAAGCTAAATTTTATGAATAAGTTACTTATGAAGCGACCTTACTTTTATAGATTAAGTGAGAATCACGTTTACTATGAAGTTACTTTATAAACGAAAGTTTCATGCGAAAAAAAAAAAAAAAAATTAGAGGAAAAGTTATTTAATAGTGATTCATTTTTATAAGTTAAGTGAAATGCACTTTACAATAAAGTTATGAGATATCTCAAGTTTGCATGGACTTTTTCAAAAAGTGACTTAAAAAAAAGACTTGAACTCAATACCTCTTATTAAATAAAACAACTTTCAACCAAGTGAGCTAGTGCAAAACAAATTATAATTCTAAAGAAGAAGGACATGGTTGTTGTTGTTTCAAAGTGCATGCTAAACCCAAAAACCTTTGTTTCCACATGGTCATAAAAAAACAAATGATTTTTTGGAAAACAATTTTGAATCTCAACAACAATGGAGTTAGATCTCGATTAGTTTACCCATAAAATACAAGTTCTCTCTATTTCCAATATGTTAGGCTTGCATATAGCTCAAAACAAAGAACATACATAGAAAAGAAAACACTTTCCACTCTGTTTATGATTTGTAGAGATAACACATAGTGCACAACAAAGAGCATACATGGATAAAAAAGAGTAGCAACCCAGAAAAAAAAAATATAATACTGGAACATTAACTCTGTAAAAAATAAATTAAAAAGGGTGTATTCATTCTTTATACCTCTAGATATGACTAAAATGGTTGTAACTTGGGAAAACGAAAAACTTTTCAGTTGAAACAAACAATGTTTCTAATTGAAAGAAGTGCTTTGGATGCAATGGAATATTTCTCTCTTCCAAAAAATGCATGGAAATAACATAATCTAGAAATGCAGTGACATGGCTTCAAGATCTCGATCTACAATGGGAGAGGGTATTCAAATGGGATTTGACACCATGTTCGAAAAAACAGGGCATTCCCACATAGGATGAACACCTTTAATAACCTCTCATAAAACTAGATCAAATATCAATTGTGAAGCCCTAGAAAAAGACCCATGTTAAGAATAAAATCCCTTATTAATCCCTAGATGTTGAATAAATAAATTTCTACTGTTATATTTGTATGTCGGATATAAATATTCATTGTACCCTTTCATTATAATTGTACCCCTTTGTCTCCTATATATATACACTAAAGATACCTAGTCTTAGAATCATCTTATATGATCTCATATTATATTATGAATCAGATATATTGTAAAATGAGGTTTCCCCCTCAAAGTGGACTCTAATTGATTTTTTATTATTTTAAGGCCTTAGATCGTAACATTTGGTTTTAGAGAATCGATCCTAGGGTTTTGCTTCTCCAAGTGAGTCATTTTAGCATTTTTGCTATAACGTTTTTTTCTGTGTTGTTTTAAACAATGAAATTTGGAGGTTACTTTGAAGACATTTCAAGGTAGCTATTGGGTTGTTATATTCTTTGCAATGAAATTCTAGTCAAGGTGGATCGATTGGAAGAGAAATTTGAAGGTCAAAGTGTTTGATAGGGAAAAGTCAAAGTCAAAGTAATTGACAACAAGTTGAAGAGGTCAAATGAAAAAAGGTCGTTAGGAGGTCATGTGGAAATCGACTGAATACTGAATAAAGGTCAACTGGTAGTCAACTGGTAATCCGACTAGTAGTCGACTGTAACAGAATCCCAATATTTGCGAGATTTGTAGCCAATGATCTGCGTGGATCTGTAACTATTTTTGGGTGCCTTTCGTTAGATTTTTTCCTACTTTAAATTGTATAAATAAGGTGTGTTGTATTCATATTAAGTTGATGGCCATGCTAATATTTAGCAGTAGGTTGCTAGTCATGTAGATGTAAGCTGAATTGGCCACATGGTTGTTCTTGTGAAAGGAAAGAGGGTATGATGTCGATTGTGTCTTAGGTGTAGACCAAGGTTAGACATGTAACCTTTTATTCTGAATGAATAATAAAACAAGAGAGTAAGAATCTCAAGGAATGTTGGGTTTCCAGGGTAAAATATATGTGTTTCGTGTGATTACTTTGTCATTTACTTTCTTGTTTAAATATGTATTCCTCTTCTCTATTAGGTTTAGTGTGGAATCATATTTTCCTAACATGTGGTATCAAATATTGGTTTGAAAATATTGGATCTGAGCTAAACCCTAGGTATAGTAAGAGTCGTAAGTCAAAGATCTTTAAAATTTGTGTCTGAAAGAATGGAAAGTAGGATAGAGATTGAAATAATCAATGGCCAGAATTTTGAGCTTTGGAAGCTTAAAATTGAATATCTCCTTGTAGATCAAGAACAATGGGAAACAATATGTCTAGGTACCATTCTGAAAGGCATGTCGAGGGAAGAATGGGAGAAACTTGAAAAAAGGGAAATGAGTATGATTCAACTTTGTCTTGTAGATTCACTGTTGCTAAATGTCTCAAGTGAATAATTGGCCAAGAAACCATGGGACAAGTTGAGAATCTTGTACCAGTCGAAATCTCTGGTAAATAAGTTGTTCCTTAGAAAGAAACTGCATCTTCTGAGGATGAGTGATGAAATTTTGGTAACTGAGAATTTAAATTCATTTAATACCATAATAAGCCAATTATAATCTATATATATCAAAATCATTGAGGAGGAGAAATGCATTAGCCTATTATGTTCTTTTCCATACTCCTGGGATAGCTAAGTCATGGCTATATGGAGTAATCAACCACATTAGCGCAAGAAGATGTGGTTGCATCTCCACTGTCATAAGAAATGAGAAGGAAGAAAAAGGAAGGATCGACCAAAGATGCTTTAGTGGTGAGAGGTCGATGGGTTGACAGAGATAAATGAAAATTGATCCAGGTGGATATTGGTGGCCACCCACCTATTCCAACGGGCTCCTCTTGTCCGTTTTTTTTTTCAACACGTTCTTCTGTACTTCTTTGTAATAATGGGTTCTACACTTTTGGGGCTGACTAAAGCTCTACACATCCTCCAAGTGGATACTGGTGGCCTCTCGCCTAATACAATTGGATTATTTTGTATGTTTTCATATCAACACATCTTGCTTTACTTCTAGGGTCGTTTTGGGGCCCTAATTTTTTTTTTTGTCTCACCACAGTCAAACTATAGACGAAGTCAGAGTTTGACGACAAAATGTGTAGTTATCTTAAAGATATTTCCAATGGGCTATCACGCACCTAAAATGGAGTTCGTATCCAAAATTTATGACCCAAGAAGTTGACATACCAACTTACCCATAGGGGCCCACATGAATTTTGGCGTTTCACCTTCCGGGGTTAGGTTTTTGGATGTCTAGGGTTTTGGAATTCATGAGTAATATCAAAGTGGCCTCTGGATCCTCATTGTAATCATTCTTCTCAGAAAGATGCGCATAACAACCACATCTCTTCTTAGAGATAACTACCAGCATTCGAGCAAGTGTTTCAGTTTTGCAATTTTACAGTTTCAACCTATTTCATTTATTTAATATATGATATTGTTCACTAGATATCTATGTTATTATTTATATCTCCGTGTTTATTGTATTCAGTCTGTAATCGGTTCATTCCGCTCCTAAATCCAGATCAGTGGTATCAGAGCGGTCTGATCTTCATTTATTTTTCTTCGTGCATGTCCCCGACAAAATCTAGGTACAAGAAGTTGGGACTCGAACCAATTGAGTCGTTGCAAGATTGGTCACACCGAGCCCGACAAAAACCCATGGGGGACGAAAATAAAGATGATGGAGCAGGAGATCCTATTAAAATGTTTCTCAAGGAAGTCATTGCGCGAAAAAGGAAAGAAATGATGGACAAGTTTGTGTAGATCCTTCAACAACTGCCCAGAGGAGAAGCATCTTCATCAAGCGACCATGAAAACCCCTTCAAGGTACATGTAAATTTTGATATTCCATTATTTGAAGGACTAATAGATGCAAATGTTGTAGATAAATGGTTGAATCTGCTTGAAGGGTATTATTCGGTCCACAATTTTTCTGATAGGAAAATATTACTTTTGCATTCCTCAAGGTTGTCCCCCATGCTGAGGACTGGTGGGATACTTACTCTGAGGAAAGGGATGTAGAGGAATCTACAATATTTATGGTGGCCCCTACATGGTATTCCTTCCGGGATGCCATTAAAGAAAACTACTACCCTATTGGAAGCTACAAGGACCAGTATACCGGATGGACCGCCCTACGTCAAGAAAGGGACCATACAGTACCATATTTCACCAATATTTTTCATACCTTGCACACCAAATTGGGTATCAAAGAGTCTGAATGTGATCTGGTGCTCAAATACCATGGATTTTTGCATAGATACATTCAAACAAAGATAGAGTTTCTGGACATTTCCTCATTGGGCACGAATTATAGATGCAATGTCAAGATCAAGCATTAATTTAAGAAGAAGAGGTGAGAGTTTGGATCTACAAAATCCTCACAGCCGAAGCAGGGAAAAGGAAACCCCAATCCACACAGTAAGGGACCAAGCCAAGATGGTCGCTCTCAAGAAAACTAGTTCAAGCCACAACACAATGAGGGCAATAAGAAGAATAAGGACACGAGAAAATGGTGTGAGTACCATAAAATCCCTTGGCATAACACTGAAGAATGTTGCTCCAAGAAGTCACTCGTGGTCAAGATGAAGGCTTTCGAGTCAGAGGCCGATTATGATTACGAATCTAATCCCAAAGGAGGGAAGTGAATTACTGATGCTGAACCTAGTGCCACTATCACTACCACCAAAATCTATCCAATTGAACCAGAAGAACCAGAGGAAGGGGAACAACTCTTTCACTCACATATGTGGGTAAAGGGGGATCCACTTCATTTCATTTTCGATAGCGGAAATCATACAAAACTGATTTTAAAAAAGGTCATCAAGTGGTTGGACTTGCCAAAGACACCGCACCCGCAACCCTACACCATCGACTGGCTTCACCAAGGAAGAGATCTCTGTGTTAGCCAACAGTGTCGTCCACCCTACGACATCAAGCCTTTCAAAGATGAGGTATTGTGTGATATTTCTCCCCTTGAAGTTTGTGATGTTCTTTTAGGACAACCATATTTGTGAAAGCATCATGCTGTGTATGATTCTAGACCCCGCAGTGTTATTATTAATTTGGGTAGACAATTGTACAACATACAAGAGGTAGTGTTGCCTACCGCTATTTCTTTAATCTATGTTAAGCAATGCAGTAAGGTCATTTCATAGACCGAGAAGTTCTTCTTCTTTGTGATCTGTGCTCACAGTAAGCAGAAGGTCGCTGCCACATCCGTGGCCTCTATAAAAATCCTCTCTTTGTAGCAGAAGCAAGTGGACGAGATCGTGGAAGAATATAGAGACATATTCTCCTCACCCACCATGGTACTGATGCGCTTCCAAGTCAAGCATCCAATTGATCTGACCCTCGGGGAACCTCTACGTAATGGACCAGTCTATCATCACTCATTGATGGAAAATGACGAAATTAGGTGTCATATCCAAGAGATTATTCCAAAGGGGCACACCAAACCCAACTCCTTCCCTTGCAGAAGCCCAATTGTATTGGTGCAGAAGAAGGATAAGACTTGGCAAGTCTGCATTGATTTTAGAGCCTTAAACAAAATCATAGTCAGGAACTGGTACCTAATTCCCAGGATTGATGACCTTCTTGACCCACTAAAGGGTGTAAATTTCTTCAAAAATATTGACCTAAAGTCTGGCTACCACCAGGTTCCCATTGAACCAATTGATGTATGGAATACAACCTTCAAATCTAAAGAAGGTCTCTTCGAATGGCTGGTCATTCCCTTTGGTCTAACAAATGCACCAACCACTTACATGAGGTTGATGGATGATGTATTGCGACCGTTCACCAAATCCTTTGTGGTGGTATATTTGGATGACATCCTCGGCTTCAACAGAACTTGGGAGGAGAACATGTGGCATATTCAATAGGTTTTGAGAACTCTGCGGCAACACAAGCTATATTCCAACTTGGAAAAATTCTCTTTTGGCATGAACAAGGTCCAATACTTGGGCTACATTTTTGATGAGCATGGGGTACATGTTGATCTAGCTAAGATCTAAGTCATCCGTGACTGGCCAGCCCCGACCACACTAAATGAGCTTCAGAGCTTCTTGGGACTGACCAACTTCTTTCAACGGTTGGTGTTGGGATTATCCCATATTGCATGGGCCCTCAACCAAATGACCAAGGGCAGTGGAAGGGAAAATTTTGTGTGGGGGAAGGAACAACAATGAGAATTCAATGATCAGAAGCATTGCTTGTGCTCAACTTCAGTACTCTCCTTGCCTAATATGAAAAAACCGCTTGATATTGAGACTGATGCATCTGACTATGTTGTAGGCACAATTTTCACTGAACACAACCATCTGGTGGCATGCCATAGTGAGACACTCTCAAATACTATACGGAAATACCCCACCTATGACAAGGAAATGCATTCCATTGTACAAGCCTGCCATCAATGGAAACATTACATTTTGGGAAATGAGACGATCATCCACACTGATCACAAGACTCTACAGTTCATACAGACATAGGAGAAATTGCAGAACGACCACCATCAGAAGTGGTCCACCTACCTGCAATAGTTCCATCTCAACATCAAGTATAAGACATGAATCTCAAATCGTCTCCTGACCGCCTCAGTCAACCTCCTATGTCTGCACTCACCACTGTGCTCCATTCTTGTGGACATGAGGCATCTGAGTGGACCCAAATTTATCAGCAAGATCCAGACTTTGCCACCACCTATAAGCTCTTGGGTACATGCACGCCTATCACTGATTTTCACATTCAAGACATACTATTATGCCATCTGGGCCATCTCTGTGTTCCTACAAGAGAGCATGCAAAGCTAATCTGGGAATCCCACTACGGTCGGATGGCAGGACATTTTGGCGTGGAGAAAACAATGGTTGTTCTTCAAAAAAAAATTTATTGGCCAAAACTTCGACAATATGTCAACAAGTATATCAAATCATGCACTACCTATGCCATTTCCAAACTAGCCGTAAAGAAGCAAGGCTTATACACCCCTCTTCCTACTTTCGAGAAGCCTTGGGAATCTGTATCAATGGATTACATGTCTGGCCTTCTGGTCACCAAGCAAGGAAATGACTGCGTATTTTTTGTCGTTGATCGGTTTTTGAAGATGGCGATCCTCATAGCTTGCAAGAAGAATATCACAACGGAAGATAATGCCAAGCTCTTCTTTGAACGAGTGTGGGTCCATTTTGGGATACCATAGACCATCATATCTGACCAGGACATTAGGTTCCTCAACACATTTTGGTCGAGTCTATGGTCACTGTTGGACACCAAGCTCACTAAATCCACTTCTTTCCACCCCAAAACAGATGACCAAACAGAGGTTGTCAATTAGATGATTGTGCACATCCTACACATGTACAACTCTAATCATACACATACATGGGATGATATTCTTCCCTATTTTCAACACAGCTACAACATGGCTCTCCATAGCTCCATCGACCATAGCCAATTTCAGGTGGGGCTGGGATTCCAACCCTTGGGTCCCATGGATGTTGCGCTACCCCTTGCCACCACACAGACAAACTCTTCCCATGTTCATTCTGAGACCGACAAAGCCACCAGATTCATTGAGGAGATTCATCACATCCGCCAAGAGGTCCAAGAGATTTTGCATAAATCCAATGCTAAGTACAAGCAGCGCCATGATCAACACAGGGTCCCACACCAATTCCAGGTTGGCGAAAAATTATGGTTACATTTGCAGAAGGAGCATCTCATGGGGCCCCACCAGAAGCTTCAACCACTTCTCTATGGGCCTTACACTATCACCAAGGCTTTGGGTAGCAATGATTTTGAGTTCAACACTCCACCCTTCCTTGGCCTACACCCAATGTTTAATGTGGACCTCCTTAATCCATATTTTAAACCATTATTGGACACCTCAGATATCGCAGAACAACTAACACCAACAAAGCTCAACCCCGACTACATGGAACAAGCATCCACTAATCAGATAGTGGACACACAGGTCAAGGGAACTTGCTAGTAGAGGATCCAACTTTATCGGGTTGTCAAGGCTGGGCAACTCCTACACCAAGGCAAGTGGCTCACCCGGGGCCAAATCCAGTAGAATTTTCCTCACATGATGGGGGAACTCAATGCAATGGAGACCATTGCTTCCTAATGGGGGAGGATTGATCCATTTGGATATTGGTGGCCACCCACCTATTCCAACCGGTTCATCTTGTCCATTTTTTGTTTAACACTTTCTTCTATACTTCTTTGTAATCATGGGTTCTACACTTTTGGGGCTGTCTGAATCCCTACACATCCTCCAGGTGGATACTGGTGGCCTCTCGCCTAATCCAACTAGATTATTTTGTATGTTTTCATGTTATCACATCTTGTTGTACTTCCAGGGATGTTTTGGGGCCCTAAACATTGTTTTTTTGGCTTTCCATAGTCAAAATGTAAATATAGTCAGAGTTTGACGGTAGAATGTGTAGTTATCTGAAACACCTTTCCAACGAGCTATCATGCGCCTAAAACATAGGTCGCATGCAAAATTTATGACCCCAAGAAATTGAGGTACCAACTTACCCATAGGGGCTTGCGTGACTTTGGATTTTCACCTTCTAGAGTTAGGTTTTTGGATATATAGGGTTTTTGAATTCATGATTAATATCAAAAAGGCCTTTGGAGCCTCATTTTAATCATTCTACTCATACGAATGTGTGTAGAAACCACATCTCTTCTTAGAGATATCTACCACCATTCGAGCAAGTGTTTCAGTTTTGTAGTTTTACAGTTTCAACCTATTTCATTTATTTAATAGAAGATATTGTTCACTTGATATCCATGTTATTCTTTATATCTATGTGTTTATTGTATTCAGTCTGTAATCAGTTCGTTCTGCTCCTAAATCTGGATAAACAATTGTTCGATAAAAAGTCTAAATCAAAGGATATATCTAAATCCCTTGTTCAGTCGATGAGAAGATGTTGTAAATGTGGTAAATTTGGGTGTTATAAAATGGACTATAATTCGAAGTTAATGGAAGTCATTATAGGATCCGATGAGAAGCATTCGACTGAGAAAAAGACTACTCCAGATAAAGGAGGTGTTGTGTACTTGGCATCGACCAATACACAACCATATCAAAATGTTTGGTTGATTTAATCAGGAGCATCCTATCATATTCCACCACATAGTGAATGGTTTTGTGAATATGAACGATATGAAGGAGGAGATGTGTTCTTGGGGGATGAATTGAAAACCAAAATTGTTGGATTGGAAGAGTGCAACTGATACTGCAAGATGGGAGGAGTAGAACCCTTCCATGTGTACTACATATTCCAGGTATGGAAAGAAACCTCATATATTTCAGTAAGATGAGTGATGCAAGAGTGAACACTCTATTTTAGAAGGATACATACAAAATGGTTAGAGAAACGATGGTATTAATTAAAGGAGTTCAGATTGGAACCCTATACAAGTTATTAGGGAATGTTGAATTGACTTGATGCAACATAATCATTGTTCCTAAAGTCAACTCAAATTCGATTCGATTTGAATAATCTCGGGTTGAGTTGACTCCAACCGACTTGACAAGTCAAATTGATTCGACCATGTTATGGAACGAGAAGATGGGACACATTGGAGAAAAGGGACTTCGATCTATGCAGAATAAATGTATGGTTGAGGATTTCCATAAATGTAATTTAGAAGTTAATTTTTATGATCATTGCATACATGGAAAACAAAATTGGGTTAGGTTCCCGTATGAAGCAACAAGGGAAAAGGGGATTCTAGAATAGTTTCATAGTGATGTGTTTGGCCCTATAAAAATTCCTTCACTTAGTGGATCCCTATATTATGTCTCCTTCATAGATGATTTTTCCAAGAAGACACAGATAATTTTCTCAAGGAATAAATCATAGGTTTTAGATAAATTCAAAGAGTTTAAATCTCTTGTAGAAAACCAAACAGATAAGAAGATAAAGGTGCTGAGAATTGATAATGGTGGTGAATTTTGTGGAAAGGATTTTGAGTAGTTATACAAGTGGTATGGCATAGCATGCCAAAATAACAGACCATATACCCCACAACAAAATGGAGTTGCTAAAATAATTAATAGAACATTGTTGGAGAAGGAAAGGAGCATGCTCAGTGGTGTTGGGATCACACAAGAATTATAGGCAGAGGAAGTCAACATTGCAAAATATCTGGTGAATATATCTCCTTCATCAACGCTAGTCGACTTGACTCCACATGAGGTATGGTTTGGTAAGAATCCTTCACTTTCATATCTCAAAGTATTTGGTTCTGATGCATTTGTTCACGTTCCCAAAGAAAAGAGGACCAAGTTGGACAAGAAGGAAATCAAATGTATTTTCATTGTATTCAAAGAAGGAATGAAAGGATTTAATCTCTAGGATCAATATGCATCAAGGAAAATAATGTACAATCTAGATGTGGTCTTTGGGGAATTGAGAGAGAATTTCGAGTCTGAAGTGGTTCAAATAGAGAAAAATCCAAAGAAGGTAAGGTTTGAACTGAGGAATGAATACATTGATTTAGATGAGTCGACTGAATCATATGAAGAGGTGGAACAACTGAACTTGGTTATAAGGAGGTATGAATGAGTAAGAAAAATAGTTGAAAGGTATAGTCCACCCAACTTCTATTCTACATTTGTGTTAACTTCCATTGACGATGAGCCCAAGTTGGTCAGGGAGGCATTCAACTTGGCAGAGAGTAAAATCTGGAAGTACGTCATGATCGAAGAAATGGAATCCTTGCATAGGAATGAGACATGGTATTTGGTTGAATTACCTAGTGGTAGAAATTGGGTATTCAAGAAAAGGATGAACACAACAGGTCAAGTCAATAAATTCAAAGCTCAACTAGCAACAAAAGGATATTCCCAAGTCGAATAAGTTGACTTCGGTGAGATTTATTCCCATGTTGAAAAATTAACTTCCATTAGAGTACTGATGTCTTTGGCTCCAACATTTAACCTTGAAATAGAGAAAATGTATGTGAAGACAACATTCTTACATGGGGACCTAGAAGAATAAATCTTCATAAAACATCATGAAGTATTTGTAGTAAGGGGAAAGAAAGAGCTAGTGTGCAAATTGAAAATATCCCTTTATGGTCTAAAGCAATCACTAAGGATGTGGTATCAAAAGTTCGACATATACATCCTTAGTTCGGGATTTGTGAGAATAAGAGTTGATCACTACATATATTCCAAGGAAGAATGTGGGGACTTCATATATGTAGCATTGTACGTCGATGACATATTTTTGATCAGAAAAAACATGGATGCAATAAAAGAGGTGAAGAAGCAACTATCCTCCAAGTTCGACATAAAGGATCTGAGTGCAACAAAATTCATCTTGGGGATGGATATTAAAAGAGATCGGGCAACTAGAAATATTTGGTTGAATCAAAAGACGTATAGTTGAAAAATATTGAAACGTTTCAACATGAAGGATTGAAAACCTATAAAGGTTCCAATTCCTATGGGAGCAAGGTTAACTATTGAGTAGTGTCCAAAGACACTGGAAGAAATTGAGGATGTGGAACATGTTCCCTATGCAAGTGTTGTTGGTATTCTAATGTATATGATGGTCTGCACTCGACTAGAAATTTCCCATGTAGTGGCAGTGTTAAGAAGATACATGCCAACACTTGGAAAGGACCACTAGACAACTATCAAGAGAGTATTCATGTATTTGTGTGGCATAAAATAATATGCTATATGATAAGAAGGGAAACCTATAGATGACAATAAAGTATATGTACATGGCTTTGTCGATGCCAACTAGGTGAAATATATGGATAAACAAAGTTCGACTATTGGATATGTGTTCAAGATGTTTGGTGGAGAAATCAACTCGATGAGTAAGAGACATGCGGTTGTATCCTTTTCAACAACATAAGTTGAACACATGACAACCACTCATGGAAGTAAAAAAGTAGTATGGCTGCAAAAACTATGTTCAATGATAAGGTTTTAGTAGAGAGCTATGAAGATAAATTACGACAATCAAAGAGCAATATTTTTGGCAAAGAACCCAACTTATCATTCCAAGACTAAGATTATTGATGTATAATACCATTTCATAAGAGACATGGTGGAAAACAACAAGGTGTTTCTGGAAAAAATAGACACGCTGGAAAACATAATAGACTCTTTGAACAAGTCTGTGAGTGATGCCAATTTATCTTGGTGCAGAGAGGCAATGGGAATTGCTGCCCTGGGTTTGTGAACAAAAGTTCAAGAAAATCTCAGTTCAACAAAGAAGACAACAAGTGGGAGAATGTTGGGTTGTTATATTATTTGCAGTGAAAGTCTGGTCGAGATGGATCAAATGGAAGAGAAATTCAAAGGTTGAAGTGTTCGACCAGGAAAAAACGAAGTCAAAGTAATCGATAGCAAGTCGAAGAGGTCATCAGGAGGTCATGTGGAAACTGACTAAAGACCGAATGGAGGTCGAATGATAATCTGATTGGTAGTCGACTATAACATAATCCGGAGTTTCACAGGATTTGTAGCCAATGATCTGCGTGGATCTCTAACCATTTTTTGGGCACCTTTATTAATGGTTTTTCCTACTGTAAATCCTATAAATAAGGCGTGCCATATTCATATTAAGTTGATATTCATGTTGATCTTTAGCAATAGGTTGTTGGTCATGTAGATGTAAGTTGAATTAGATACAAGGTTGTTCTTGTGAGGAGAAAGAGGGTATGATGTCGATTGTGTTCTATTTGTAGACCAAGGTTAGAAATATAACCTTTTATTCTGAACGAATAAGACAACACGAGAGAAATTCACTCAAGGAATGTTGGTTTTCCCATTTGGGTTTCCAGGGTAAAATCTCTATGTTCTGTGTGATTACTTTGTCATTTACTTTCTTGTTTGAATTTGTCTTCCTTTCTTCTATTTGGTTTAGTGTGGAAGTATCTTTTCTAAACAATAATTTTGGTAAAATTTTCAGGTTTTGGGTCGTTATACATTTGGAGATATATCCTATGGAATATACAGTTTGTGACTCATCCTTATTTAAGTTTTAAATGAGTTATCTTTGGATTTTCGCTATAACTGTTTTTTGGGAGGTTTCTGATAGTGAAATTTTGTGGAGACTAAGGAGACATATCCTAGTACAGGTGGTCCAAATTTAAGATTATGTTTTGATATACTTTAGGATATATATTCCATGTAATACAAGGTTTGTGACTAATCCTGAAATCGGTTTTAAAAGAGTTAGCTTAACATTTTCATTGTAACATTTTTCTGTGAAGTTTTTGACTCTGAAATTTTCAGAATCATGAGGTGACATAAAGAATTACATGTGAATTTTTTTTTCATATATTTTCAATCATTATAATTTGTGAGATATGTCTCATGTATTTTTGGGTTGTTTACTAATCCTGAAATTAGTCTTAAACAAGACATTTTGGTATTTTTGCTATAACTTTTTATCAATGAAGGTTCAAACTGTGTGATTTTTCAGGAGTTTAAGAAGTCATATCAGAGTACTACAAGTTGAAATTTCAGACTTAGAAGGGTTCAAATTTCATATATATATCAGGAAAAAGTTTAGCCATCCAATCATACTCCAAATTAAGGGTTTGAAAGGTACGCAAATTCCAATTCGCATAACTTTTGATTGGAAGATCCATTTTTGGTGATTCAAAATTTCTGGAAAAGAGGAAAAAGAGGATAATTACAATTTTCTCACATGGATGCAAAGTCTCCTCCAAAATTTAATTCACCAACTAAACCTCTAGAGAGATCAACCATGACTCAAGAAGAAAGAGAAGAAATTTTTCACCAGATTGGAAAGATGGAAAAGAAAATGGAGGAGTTGGAAATAAGATGGATGAAAATAGGAAGGAGATGGAAAAACACATGCAAAATAAAATGTTAGAATTGAAAAATTCCATGTCTTCTGTGATATTACATTCCCTAGATGAGAGACTCCCTATAGGATATATCAAAATGCAAGACAATACTGAAAATGTAGAGGAAACAAATATTGAGTCATAGAATCATGATTATTCATCACTTCAAGATCCAGATCATCAAGGTTTCAATGCGACACCAATGAACTAATTCATTCCAACTATCGATATGAGGAATTTTGATGGTAAATATCCTATAACATGGGTATTCTATATGGAACAATTCTTTGAGATACACCAAATTCCAAGATTACAAAATGTATTGATTGCATCCTTGTATTTAGAAAATGATCAATATATTTGGTATTAATTGCTTTGTGAAAGAAAATACAATTATATTATCTCTTGGTACATTTATATATATGAATTGATATCAAATTAATGGGATATTAAGAGCAATACATTCTTTAGTCCATTGATAAATCTTCGGCAAAAAGGCCCAATTACAGAGCACATTCAACAATTCCAAAATATCAGTCTTAGGGTAAAGAACATTCCCAACGATACTTTGTTAGATCTCTTTATGGGCACTTTAAAGGAGAACATTCAACATGGGGCACATCTCTTCGAATCTAAATCCCTAGAGAAATCTTTTAGTATGGAAAGAAAAGTGGAAAACAAAAGCATGGCTACTAGAAGGGTGGCCACTGATAAATATAGGGAGTACCATGTTTCCTCTCCTAAACCGACAAGTTTGACACCTCAAAAAATGGATGAAAGAAGAGCAAAGGGACTATGTTTCACTTGTGACAACAAGTATAATAAAAGACATAAATGCAATGAGAATAAATTATTCTACATTGAATATGAAGGGGAAGAAGATCAAGAATTGGAACCATCACAAGATTTAGACCTAGAAGAAACTAATCCAACAATATAAAAATGTAATAGTGTTGATTGATTCTAGTAGTAACCTGTTGAGTCCTCAACACACCCTTAAAATTTTCAATTTTTGGGTACCACTTTTCCTTTTAATCATTTTGTGCCTTCTTCTTTTAGCTATACATAGGTTGCATATTTTTCCTTTGTTAAGTTTATGAATTTTTTCATTTATTTATTTTCATTTAAAATCTCAAGAAAATACAAAAAATCTCTTGTTTTGCATTAGGGAAGAAAAACAAAAGAAAGAATTCAAAAAATAGAAAAATCGTAACCTTTTTCCAAAAGTGTCAATGAACTCATTGGGGTTCAGGCCGAAAGAACTAATTAAGAGAGATTTTTTCAAAAGTCCCTATGAATTTATCGGGTCGAGAGTTTAAACAAATAAATATCAACAAGAGGCCAGAAGACTGGACCCGATCTAACCTTAAAGAATTTTCCGACGACTTCATCGGTGTCGGGGGGTAGTCACTATTGGACATTTGGTTTGGATAGTTGGTTGTCATTGATTTCAACCCTTGGAGAACTCCGGAAGCCCAAGAGATATTGTTGTGATTGATGGTGATTTAGTTGTCATTGACAGAGTGGTTGATGTTAGTAGATGCGATGAGTGCATTTGATGAAGTCTACATGAAGCCCCATAGATGTGGTTATGGTATCTGAATTTGGTTGAGGAATATGGACATGAAGGATAGTGTAAATGCAGGTAATACACTCATATATGGATATTCCTTGTTGTTTTGTTTCCATTGATAGGTGGTACACCACGTGGTTCCTCATGGTTAGGGAGATATGGCCTTGTGAAGTTATAAGCCCCAAAGAATGGTCAAGAATCCCCTAAGAAGTTACAAGTCAATTAATGAACGGGTAAAGTGGTTGCGACAATAAATTACTAGTGATCTAGGTGGATATTGGTGGCCACCCACCTGTTCCAAATTCCATATGGCTCATCTTAACAATTTTCAATTCGACACGTTTCTTTGTAATGGGGAAATTTCTTTGTAATTGTAAGTTTTTCACTTTTGAGGCTATCTTGAAGCCCTACAGAGAATCCAGGTGGAAATTAGTGGCCTCCCAACTATTCCAACTGGCTTGTTTTGGAAGTTTTCATGTCAGTACATCTTTATGTATTTCTAGGGCCGTTTTGGGGACCTAAACAATGTTTTCTTGGATTTACACATTCAAACTCTAGACATAGTTCAATTTTGACAGAACAATGCGTATTTATCGAAAATACCTTTCCAATGGGCTATCACATGCCTAAAACAAATATTGTATGCAAAATTTACAACCCTCGGAAGTTAATGTACTAACTTACCCCAACAGGGCCCACATGACTTTTGGCGCTTCATCTCCTAGGGTTAGGTTTTTGGATGTATATGGTTTTTTCATTCACGTTTATCATAAGCATTCATTTAGAGCCTAATTGTACTCATCTTATTGCGAATGAGCATAGCCGTCACATCTCTTCTTAGAGATAAAGCTGCCACCATTCTAACGAGTCTTGCACTTTGTATTTTTACAGTCTCTGTACTTTTCTTTCATTAATAGAAATCATGTATTGTTGTATTTCTCTCTTTTTGTAAATGTTTATGTGTATTTCATTTTAATATATCTGCTTTCATTTGTTTCTAAAATAATTCGGATGAGTGGTGTCAGAGCAGGCTGCTCTTGATCATTTTTCAGTGCATGTCCCCGATGAGGTTCGAGTATAGCAAGTTGGGTCCTGAGCTTTTCTTTCTTGAGGACAATCGCTCTCGCACGCCCAAGGAACCCTCTATGGCGAGAGAAAAGAAAAATGGTGGAGTATAATATTCTATTAACCTGTTGCTTGAGCAAGCTCTCATGCGATAGAGGGACAAAATGATGGATAATTTTCCCACATCCTTCAACATCTTCCAATAGAAACATGCACATATTCATCAAGCGACCACTTTGGAGGAACCTCTCCCTTCAAGGTACAAATTAGATTTGATATTTCCGTATTTGAAGGTCAGATAGATGCATATGCCTTAGAAAAATGGTTAAATCTTCTAGAAGGTTATTTCACTATTCACAATTTTTCCGACAAGGAAAAGATCACCTTCACACTCCTCAAGGCTCTCCCCCAAGTCAAACATTGGTGGGAAACTTACTGGGAGAAAATTTCTGCAAAGGAATCTAGAATATATGGGGCCGAGCCCACTTGGTATTTTTTGTGGATGCGGTCAAGGAACAATGCTACCCTGTTGATAACTATGAAGACCGGTACATGAGATGGACCACACTGTGGCAAGAGAAGAGCCAAACAATTTCGGAATTCACAAATACTTTCCATACCTTACGGACCAAGATGGATATCAAAGACTCCGAGTGACATCTGGTTCTGAAATACCATGGGAATCTGCATAGGTACATCCAAAGAAAAATGGATTTCCTAAACATCTCATCATTGGGAGCTGCCTATTGATATGCTATCAAAATCGAGCATAAATTTAGGCACTAGAACAAATGAGACTTTGGGTCTACAAATCTGCAAAAACCAAACGATGGTAAAGATGGGCCTAACCAATATCTTCCAGATAATAAGTCCAAGACATAAGAAATGAAGGGTAAAGGAAAGACGAAGAATGACACTAGGAA
>JZKD02S2151479.1:434714-446605 GCA_000966675.3 Picea glauca | reverse complement strand
GAATAAAATGGAAAATTTTCTATGGGTCATGGATGAGATGAGAGGATAATGAAATGTGGAAAATAATTGGCATAATAAACCATAAAAAAATGTGAATTGTTGGGGATTCATGGGTCAATAGATTATCAAAATGTCAAGATGAAAGTATAAGGTTTTATTTGTGACATGATGGAATTTATAGACTCCCAATCACATAGGGGAAAGAAGTGGCATGATTTCCAACATGAAAGGTTGACTAAACCACAAAAACCCATGAAGGGATAGTATTACCACCTTGCAAGAGGTTATACAAAATGAACAGGTGATGTTGTTTGCAAGGCGGGGGGATCCTAAGGGCACATTTAACCAAATAGGAATATGAAGCATAGGAAAAGGGGATATGATGTCTAAATTTTAGTTTGAATAAGTATACATGAAGGGAATGACAATGGGCCCTGGTTGAAATGGTGGGAAAAATAACTCTCGAACAAAACACCTACACACATGAAACAAATGCCATGGCATGAAAGTTCTTGAGAAAATGAATCAAAATATGCAAATGATGCAGAAAACAAAGCACCTAAGCTCCTATTATGGCCAAATAAATTTAGGGCTAATCATATAAATAGGGTCAAGCACACAAAATGAGAATCATTTGTGCATTTTCAATTTGGTGAAGTGGTTTTTTCCTGAAATATTTTGGAGCTCATTGAAAAAAAATGGACAAGTAAAATTTGATTCTACGACCACCAAGTAAGAGGGCTCCTCGTGCTCTTCATTTTTGTCCATTTATTTTATTACTTTAGGGCCCTGGTGACTTATATGGAAGCTTTATAATGATGTAATTACATTTATTAGCATAATATACACAAGAACCCATGGGCATGCATGACATGGATAGGAATTTTTGAATAGGACCAAGTGAAAATTTCATGAAACTCTTGGAAAATTCCATGCTTTGTAAGCTAAAACATGTTCAAGGGAACATGCAGCTACAAGAAGGATGTGCTCAATAACTTATTTTGTAATATAAATGTAGATCTTTATACTTGGAGAAAAATTATCCATATTACCTTCCTCGAAATCATTTGTCGCGGGAATGGGTTTTTTAAACCAATCTACATTCCCATGGGAGTGAAATATAAGAGTAAAATGGTTGGAGGGGTGGAAAGGGATGAACACATATCAAGGTAAAAAAATAAGAATGATGATGCATATCATCACATGGATAGTTTGGAGTAGTCATGGATTTTAAAATGTCTACATTGAAATGGAAATCATGGTCATTAAATCCAAGTGTAACTCTTGACACTGGTGGGGGGAGAAGAGGGTAAGTGTTGAAACCATGATCCACTTTGTACATATGTGATAGATTGTGGGAAAAATCAAAGCCCATGGAATGAGACTTGATGCAAGGGGTGGTTGTTGGGACATATATGTGTGATGAACCAATATCAATGCCTAATGATAATGAGGGGTCATCGTAAGACATAGATTCTACCAAGGTGGAGATGTGGTAAATTGTGGTGCATTCCATGTTATCTTTGTAGGATGGGGGAAACATGTTTTGACTACTATAAAGTAGATAAATGGTTGGCACAGGAAGCTAACAAGTAGCCACAAGGGTAGTTTAAAACTAAGGGAGTTCTGAGAAATGGTGTGTATAGTGGCCAAATGTTTTACATAAGGCATAGTGGTCATTAGTGTGCAACGTTTGTTTAATTTTGTGATGCAGGAGCATCCCTCACAACAAGCAAGTCAACGTGGAAGCGGAGGACAACTGGAAGACGTCCAGTGCAAGTTTTTGAATTTCCCTTGAAGTTGATGCGCCAAACATAAATGAAGTCATTTAATGAAGGTGCCTTGGTAAAATGTAATCAGACCTTGAGCGCCCCGCTCTCGTCTGATTTAGACAGAGGCATTTATAGTAGTAAATGTAGGTAGGTAGAATTGAATATTAGATCAAACAGTTCTAGAATAAAGAGGGAGAACGGATATAGACACCCTCATTGTATCATTGTAGTAGGAGTTGATAGTTCAGGAAGAGTTAGAAGAATCCAGAGCATAGGAGAGAAGCAGAGAACTGTAGAAGAACACCCATGTACATATCTTGAATTAATAGAAGAAGTTGATCCAGATTCATGGCTGTTGTGTTATTCTCTGTGTATGTGTGTTGAATGCTATGCTCATGAGTATTTACTTCATGTTATACATTTGTTATTATGCGGGTGTATGATTTCATGTGTTGAGACTGAAATCTGAGAGGAAGTGGAGTGAGTTACAATTGTTTCTCTATCTGAGCAAGGATTCCTGCAAGGAGTGCAGTTGAAGTCGTCCGCAAGGAGTGCGTTGACAGAAGTCTCAGATAGTTAGCTCTTGTTCTCATTCACCCAAGAGTGAAATCGGGTTATACGAGTTGTGCAAGGAGTGCGCAGGCTAAGGAGAGTCTCAGTCGTGAAACTGAGCGAGGAACTGAAAGACTGTTGTTGCAAGTGTGCACAGAGTCGAACGACTTCAACACTTAGACGTCATTGAAGATTTGCCACAAGGAGTGCGCGCAAGAAGTCCTCCGAAGGATTTGAGAAGTCGAGGACAAGCTCAAGAGGTATAGGCCTTCGAATTTCCTGAAGGACAAGTGCAGGGAAGTTGTTGTTGGAAGTCAGAGGGAAGCGTCGCAGGTTGGCAAGTGAGCAAACGAGTCTCGTGGGGAGACACTTCTTTATTTTGCAGAATTAGCGAAGGAGGAACGGACGATTGAGATCCTTTGAGGAGATTGTGCAAATTTATGTGGGCTGTCAGATCTTGCAGAAGTGCAAGGAGGTTATAGCGTAAGTGTGGAGGAGATTCGAAGCTTAGGAGGGGCAGAGTCGTCGATCCCGAGTCAGGGGAGCCGTCGGATCTATCCATAGTATCGTGTATCGGAAGTTCGCAAGTTGAAACTCCAAAGGATTGCATTAGGAGTTACGATATCGCGAAACGCGATATCCTGACAGGCTCAGAACCATCCATCGTGTCAGACACGCGTCAGGAGATCCCAAGGAGTCGGAGATCGGAGAATCGGGGTTTCTGAGGTCAGGAAACACTTGCCACTCAAAATCACGAAATGTGATATCCCGACGGAAGGGTCGTGTGGGCCACAGCCAGAGTTAGTGGAAGACAGGTGGCGTGCGTATCAGGGATCGGGAAAAGGTAAGTCCCAAATCCTTTGGCATCAGGATTCGCGGTCCAACGAATTCCAAAATCCCGACAGAGGTGACGAGAGGTGGAAAAGTCAATCCACACGTGTGCATCGGAGTATCGGCACATCGGGGTTCGGAGGCTGGAAATTCCATAAGTTGACATCGCGAGTAGCGATTTCTCAATAGGGAGAACTCCAATAGCCGGGGAGAGAAAGTCAACATTGACTCACATCAGACTTCGGGAAATTGTGAGGCACAAAACATGCGATCATAGGATTCACGAAATCGCGATAGAGCAGAAATCCCGACAGGGAAGATAGAGGTCAGCGTTGACTGAACCATCGGGTCTCGGGGATTCAAGAGCCCAGGAATCAATAGTGAACCTAAGAAACCGCGAGTTCCGATCCTCCGATAAATAAAGAAAGGGGGATCATGAAGAGGAGAATCTGTGGGTACAGATTTCCCGATAGGGAAATAGAAGAACCTTTGAGTCTTCGGGCTGAGAAGAAGAAGGTCCTGTGAGAGGACGTGCCCCTGGGTGGCGTGCCTGCGTCATTTTGTGTGCAATATTCTTTGGAGGATGGGGATGGGTGCCCGCATCTAATGGAGTCGATAGTGAGTAGTCACCATAGGCTTATGACATAGGTTTTGTAGCTCAGGTAACATTGAATGAAGAGGAATGGAATGGTTATGGACATTACAAGTGGCACAAGGAATTACAACATGAGAAATAGAAACAATCGGGGTGGTAGGGGAGGTTTTACCCCCAACTTTCCTAACATTTCCCCCAACATTATTTCTAGAACATGGCTTAGTCATTACAATGGATATTAATGATGGAGTAGGTTTCATAGGTGATAGGTCGCTTGGGGTTAGTATTGGGAAAAAGACTAAGATAGTTGGTGGCGCCATAGAAATATTAGGGAAGGGGAAGGAAAGATACCAAATAGGTATCCCAAGGATTTTCATAGGAAGGGCTAATGTAGCCTTAATGGAGGTCCCAAATATGCTAGGTGGTGGGAAGAAAAAGGGAATTTTTTCAACGGGGATCCTTGGATGGACATACCCTAGAGGTGTAGTCTATATAGGGAGTGGGATGCACTCATTAGATGAGTATGTCATGGTACAAAACGTGATGAACTCGAAAGGACTCTTTAGAAAAAAATACTAGGGATATGGTGTAATGCATGTCATTGATGATGCAAGGGGTGGTTCATAAAATGATGTGATAGTTCACATAGGGAAAGACCCTATGGGAGGAAGTGGGGGTGGAACACCTTGGTATGCCCCAAGCAATGCAAAGACTTTAAAGACACTTTGACCCATCTTAGTGTAAGATGGGACTTGTTATTGAGCTCCAAGTGTGGGTAAGATGTTGTCCATGTTGGTAGGTGGTCTAGATTTGTAGTATGTAATCTAATCCAAGGAGGTTTCATTTCCCTCATGAGCAAACATCATAGTGTAGAATATTGAGGAGGAAACTACCTTCATGGTGTACATATAAGTGTGACCAAGGAGAATGTTGTAGTCAAGTGGAGCATCAACACCCTCTATATCAACTACAATGATCTTACCCCCCATTTCAACAAGGACATTTTAGAAGATCCCTCCAAGGTGGGATGGGAGATCATTGTAGGCATGAAGGGTAGTTGTGGAGGGCACAAACTCAAGGGAGCCTAACTTCCACCAGACCATGTTGGACATGTTTTAATTCTAACCGAATTCATCAATGATACATCAATGGATGATCAGTTCTTAATTGTGATAAGGATTTCAAATGCAACAAAGTGAGGAAGCCCTAGATCATCTTTGTCTAATTCAAAGGTTATGAAACATGAATCCAATGGATCGATGGTGTTAGGATATTTAGACACTTAGGATTTAGTTAAGATCAACTTGGTCTATGGTGTCATTAGGTAAAAAAATTTGTCTTAGTGTGTTTCTTTAGTATGCATTTGTAGTTAGGAAATCCAACGGTCACGATATGTTCCCGACATAGAGTGATATGATGGTTCATATTCTCCTCGATATTAATGGCTACATTGATATGTGTTTTAACACCTGATTGGTCCATGATCTCTATTTAAAGAGCATGGAGGGTCATTTGTCGATGATTGATTGTGAGAAACTCTCTTGTAAAATCTCTCTGTAAATTTTTCTTTTTCATTAATAAATTGGTCCAAGTCGCCACGTTGGTTGGGGTCGTGGATGTTTCCCATAGGGGTTTTACCACATGAAAACATCAATGTGTTGATCTTTGATCTGATTGTGTGAGTGGTTACTGAAGGTGTTTTTCCTATGTTGGAATACATGTGTTGTCGAACATGGTATCAGAGTGCATATGAAGACCTACTCTCATTGTAGACTGAGATCGTGAAGTCATATTGCCTCATCTCTAGTTTATTCCATTTTCATGCATTTTTGGGTTGAGAGGACTATTCCATTGTGTCCATAGTGTGTGTTTCAGTCAGGAACTCTTCTCGTTTCACTTGAAAATGTTTTTCTCTTGCCCAAGATATGGCCATTTCATTCAAATCTGGAGGTATAAAGCCCGACTACACCCCTTTAAATTTTTTCAGCGTTATTATTTTGGTTTTCTACTTTTATTTCTATGTTGCTACTCTTTTGGATATGTGTATGCTCTTTTCTGTGTGCCTTGTGTGATCTTGGAAAATCAGATACAGATCTGAAATGGTTTTCCTATCTATGTATGCTCTTTGTCGTGCACTTTGTGCGATCTCGGTAAATTAGAAATAGAGGGAAATTTGAATTTTCTAGGTAATCTAACCAAGATCTAACCCTTGTTTCCGTTGAGAAGCAAAAAAAAATCTTGCGTGAAAATAGTTTTTTATGAGCACGTTCTCTAAGACCAACAACAACAACAACAATCCTCCTTCTAAACAATATAATATGTTTTGCACTAGCTCACTTGGTTAAAAGTTACTTTACTTAGTAGGAGGTCATGAGTTCAAGTCTCTCTTTTGTTACTTTTTTTTTCTAAGTTCATGCATTGATTGTAAAGTGCATTTCACTTAAATTATAAAAGTGAATCACTATTAAACAACTTTAAATATATTTCTTTTAAGTTATTTTTTGCATGCAACTTTCATTTATAAAGTAACCTCATTGTAAAAGTGATTATCACTTGTTCTTTAAAAGTGAGACACTTTATAAGTAACTTATTTCAAAGTGAGCTTATAGGCACAGTTAGGAGGAGTATCTCCACGTGGACCAACTTCTACTTTCCATGTGACTCTTTGGTTATCGTTTATGCCTTTTTTTTAAAGGGCATAACTTTCACATCCGAAGTCTGTTTTCAGTGCTATTTTGTTTAAATGGCCCAATTTTTCGAGATATTTCCATCCAAACCATCATTTTTATTTTTTAAAACCTCATTATCTACATATTTAATATGGTTTCTCCCAGTGATATTTTGCTTACTGGCACCAACTACTTCCAATGGAAATCTCATATGGAGGATTTATTATAAGTAAAGGACTATACCGGATTACCTTTGGAAAATAACTAGAACCTATTGATGATGAAAAGAAAATCAAATGAGAAAATAATAATGACGAAGAACTTGGACTGGTTGAAATTGTTGAAAGAAATAACCGCACTTTAAAAGAAATGGCTAATTGTGTTATCCAATCTAAGGGATTAAGTCTAAAGTATTTGGTGGAAGCCATTAACTGTGCAAATTACATATTAAATTGAACTCCCACTAAGGCTCTTAAAAATATAACACTAGAAGAAGCATGGAATAAAATTAAGCCAAATGTAAGTCACTTTCGTGTATTTGGAAGTGTATCATGGGCTCAGATTCCTAATGAGAAAAGGAAAGCATTGCATCCTAAAAGTGAAAAGTGTATATTTTTTGGTTATTCTGAAGATGTCAAAGGTTACAGACTTCTTCAACCACATTATAATGAAATTATTATTATAAGAGATGTTAAATTTGATGAAAATATCTTGGCCTACAAGCCTAATTTGGTGTTTGTTCCTTCTTTAGTGTGTGAGCGATCTTTGACGTTTGTGCCTTCTTATATTCCTATTTTGGTTTCTTATTCTTCTAATGAGAACAGTGAGGATCAAAATCCACCTCCACCTACTCACCTTATTCTAGATGAGTCCATTGAACCTGAACCTACACCAGCACCACCGCTTCCTAGATGGATCTGCTCAACATTATTAGTTGGTGATCTTGTTGGTGACCCTTCAGATCATTGTCAGACACATTCATAGTTCCAACGGGCCTCTTCTCTTTTGGATCAAGTTTCAAAGACTCATGATCCAAAGACATTTGAAAAATATTTAGGTCATCCAAATTGGGATACAACAATGAATGAAGAGTATCAATGTTTAATGGCAAATGATACTTGGGATCTTGTACCTCTTCCAAAAGGAAGAAAACTTATCATATGTAAATGGGTCTACATAACTAATTATGCATTATATGGAAGTGTTTAAAGACACAAGGCTCGATTAGTTGCCAAAGGATTTTCCCAAGTTGAAGGAACTGACTATAATGAAACCTTTTCCCCTATATCCAAAATAAATTCCATCTGCCTTGTTCTTTCCCTTGTTGTCTCACATAAATGGGAGGTCCATCAGATGGATGTTAAATATGCATTCTTTTATGGGGATTTTCAAGAAGAAATCTACATGGAACGACCTCTTGGCTATGTCCAGAATGACTCTAACATTGTTTATCGCCTTAAGAAATCTATTTATGGTCTTAAGCAAGCTCCTAGAGTTTGGTATGCCAAAATGGACAGCTTTCTTCCTAACACTGGATTTCCTATATGCCATTTTGATCCAAATGTCTATAAAAAGAAAGTAGGAACCCATATCATAATCCTTGTCCTTTATGATGATGAAATAATCCTTACTGGTAATGACTCAAAAAATTTAAACCATGTGAAAACCAACCTTAAGAAGAAATTTGAAATGACAGACTTAGGCTTTTTCCACATTTCCTTGGCCTCCAAGTTTTGAAAATGAAGGAAGGAATTTTTCTTTCCCAGTCTAAGTATGCTTGTGACCTTCTCCATTGCTTTCATGTGGAAGATTGTAAACTAGCCCCTTCTCCTTTTCAGTCTGGAGTCAAGCTTGTTGCCACCTATACTTCTCCCTAAGTTGATGATACTTTGTACCACCAGTTAGTTGGTATCCTCTTATACTTGAATCATACTTGTCCTGATCTTTCCTTTATTGTTGGTCTTGTTGCTCGATATATGCAAACACCCTGTCAAATCCATTGTAAAGAATCTAAAAAAATACTTGGATATGTCTGGGGTACATTTCAGTTCGAGATACATTATAGTGCAGGTGGGACTCCTTTATTTGTTGGTTTCACTTATTCAAATTGGGCCAGTGACCCTGATGATCAGAAGTCTAGTACAGGTTATGTTTTCAGCCTTGGTTTAGCACCTATCACTTGGACTTGTAAGAAACAATAGGCTATTTCTCTTTCTTTATCATAATCAGAGTATCAATCAGTGGTTAATGCAAGTTAGGAATCCTTGTGTCTTTGAAACATCCTTTCAGAGTTTGGATTCCAGCAGCAACATCTGACTAGCCTTTGGTGCGACAATCAAAGTGCCATCAAGCTCACCAAATATCAAGTTCAACATCAATGTAGTAAACACATTGATATATGCATGAAATTCATCAGAAATCTCATTCGTTATCGAGTTATTGAAATGTTATTCTGCCCTACAAAAGATCAAGTTGCAGACATTTTCACAAAGTCTCTTACAAAAGAGAAGTTTTCCTAACTTCGATCTATGTTAGGATTTCAAGAAGTTGTCATTAAGGGGGGATAGGATCTAATGCCTCCTTCCTTCTCCAATTGTGTCAGCTTTGTAAGTCCTTCAATCATATCCCAAGTTGTTCTTAAGGAGGGATGTTAGGATATTTAGGCACTTAGAAGTTAGTTAATATCAACTTGGTCCATTGTGTCATTAGGTAAAAGTGTGTTTTTTTAGTATGCATTTGTAGTTAGTAAATCTAATGGTCACGATATGTTCCTGACATAGAGTGATCTAATAGTTCATATTCTCCTCGATTTTAACGGCTACATTGATATGTGTCTTAACACCCGACCGGTCCATGATCTATATTTAAAGAGCATGGAGGGTCATTTTCCACTGATCGATTGTGAAAAATCTCTTGTAAAATGTCTCTGTAAAATTTTCTTTTGCATTAATAAATTACTCCAAATGGGCACATTTGTTGGGGTCATGGATGTTTCTCCATAGGGATTTTACCACATGAAAACATCAATGTGTTGATCATTAATCTGGTTGTGTGGGTGGTTACTGAAGGTGTTCATCCTCTGTCGGAATACATGTGTTGTCGAACATATAGTGCCCAATATTGACAGTAAAGCCTTCAATTATGAAGAATAGGTTTAGAGGACCTCAAGGGATAACATGGTGACATGTGACTGGGTCAATTCTTCAATGATACTATATTTATGTGTGACCATTACATCTGGGTTATGACTAGTATGATGTAGAAGTGTCTTTGGTATATGAGGTATAGGGTTACTACTAGGACATAGAATCTACAAGGTACCAATAGCAGAGGTTTAGGAATCATTGTTGATCCAAAATGGATCCAAACACTAAAAAATGGTTGTAAGCCTCAATATCTAGGGAAATTCGACAATTAAATAAGGTTAGTAAATATGTAAAATACAATGCAAAGTAAAGTGGAATAAGACAAATGAGAAGAAAACAAGAATTAAATAAAATAGAAACTGAAAATATAATAGAAAATATTGAGGAATGGGAAATGTAAGGTCAAGAATGTTCTCCTTCCCATTACCCCATCTCTCCCTATTTATTCTTGTACTTTCACTCTCAACAAGTATTTTTGTGGCTAGGAGGGGAGAATGCAAATGAGGAGCGGTGTGAATTGGTGGGTGGCCATAGAGCCATGAACTACATTGTACTAGAGATGGTTGGAATAAGAGAACTAAGCAACCATTGAATGTTGGTTTTCCCATTTGGGTTTCTAGGTTAAAATCTTTTTGTCCCTCGTGATTAATTATTGTGTCTACTAAGATTATTTCTTGTTGTGCATTTTGATTCCAAGAGGCTTAATCAATTTGCCATTGTATTGAATTATTTGGGTATTTTAATTCTTATCCTATGTGACTCGTGTTGTTAGAATAATTAACTATATGACACTCTTATGTGAGTTAGTTCAATAGAAAGCTAAAACTCAATAGTGAAAATGAGTTCCATTCTTACATCAATCTATTGCTTACTCAAATCAAGGGCTATGTACATTGGGTTAAATAAATCCATGCTTGCAAC
This sequence comes from Picea glauca, assembly GCA_000966675.3. NCBI lineage: Eukaryota > Viridiplantae > Streptophyta > Pinopsida > Pinales > Pinaceae > Picea > Picea glauca. Next base: position 436,119 of record JZKD02S2151479.1, on the reverse strand, counting down.
CATGTAATTCTCATGTTTAACAACATTGTGGTTGTGTTATTGTTAACTCCTACTTGAGGTTCATTCTTTTCATTTGATTAATTATTTACAACAACTAGCATGCTCAGACCATCCATTTGATTTCTTGATGAGATCAATGGTTGTGATTAATTGTCGGTTGCAATTTTCCCACCAAGTTTCCATTCTCAGCCTCTCAATTTTAGCATTCATCCATGTTCCTAGTTGTTGGCCATTTAATGTGACCATACGTGGTCATATAAGTGATACATAGATATGGGGGACATATAGTAGTTTTTTGTATTTATATTGATACAATGGAAATTTGTTGGGACCATTTATGTATCTACAGCTCATTTTCATTAATAGTTGGTTCCACTGGAAGCTACAACACTTCATGGAATCAGGTGCTCCTTTGATTGGATTGTTGGGATATATAATTTATTATTAAATCCATGATATAGCCTTGTGGCATTGTCTTCTTTCCAATTGGATTTATGAATGTTGAACCTATTGCCAAGAACCCAATAGTTAATCACCTATATGTTAATATGTTATGGAAATCATGCTACCATTATGCTAGCTAATAATGTCATGGATTAAAAGGTTTTGTCCTATAGTGGCAGTCAAGCATTGTTTCCTTAGTAAAGTTGGAGAGAAAATTATTGTTTAAGTGGTTCTTGTGCAGTTGGGATATTTCTTCTATTATGGGATATACACCATCATTAACATTAGAGTAAGATTCCCTAAATGGGGTGTTTCATGGAAAAATGGGTGGACAAGCCACGGGGAGGCCACCTGGCCAGACCGACAGCCCGTTGGCATATGATGGAGACCCTCCCCCCAGCTTATCACCTTGGCATTTAAGCTCCACAACCGCCACCCTCTCACACACTCCAGATGCGCGTCCTCACACATGCCTGGCAACCTTCATGTCTTGTCACAGGCCTTCCCCTCCATCGCTATCGTGCCCCAACCTCCACTCTCGAGACCATTCTCCCACCCTCGAAACTTAGAGCTCTCTCTCTCTACCTCTGGAGCTCCCTGGTCGCTCGACTCTGCGCTCACCACCCTGAGATAGCCCCACCCCTCCCCATGCCCCATATGTGAGGTAAACCAAGGCGAGGAGCCACCTCGTACATTGCTAGAGGCAAGGAAATGCCCCACTCTGATGCTCTCCTCGTTACGAATCCTCTCGTAGCTCTTGCACTTCACATTTCTCCTGACGCCCCCTTCGCTCATGCTCCTGCAGATCCAATTCGCGAAGCGGACTTGCCTATCTTGGCTCCCATAGTAACACTTGCTCTTGATGAGCCAATTCTTGAAGCTCCCTAGGACCTGTCACCTCTTTCAAATTCATATGCCTGTAGATTATAATGATTTGATACCATGGGAAATTCTATGGGTT
>JZKD02S2151479.1:401708-434627 GCA_000966675.3 Picea glauca | reverse complement strand
TGATTGCCCATCTCGCCACTTCGATGAAGCCACCTCTACCCCCTTCACCCAGGCCTCAGTTTACTTGTGACAAATGCGCGGACCAGGAGAAAATACCGGTCTCCTTGAGTGAACTGACCAAAGGACAGGAGGATGTCAAAGAAGCCATCAAGGATTTGCAGAAAAGAGGTGCAGAGCGATGGATCAAAGTGGACAATTTGGTGTCCTTTCTCTAGGATCTCCAACAGGCAATTGCAGATCGCGACAAGGGAAAGATGAAGAAAACCCAGGGCTTTGCAGGCCCAAAATTTGGTCCAGGTTTTTAGAGTTATTATGTTTAAGTTTTTCTTAGTCCTATTTTTTTAAGTTTGCCCTGTCTAGCTCAATCCAGTTTACAGACAGCCTTTGCTCAACGAGGCTTTGTAGTTTTTTTCTCTTGCATAATTAGCTTCAGACGGGTCGTCGCCCTGCATGGCACACTAGATATTTGCATGACAAACAAAGACTTTATTTTGGACAAGTGTCACACTTAATTTTTGGACAAGTGTCACTCTTTCTCAAGTGCATGCCAACAGTGGTTTCCCAGCTGGGCACTGTTGACACACAAGACTACAAGATTGTATTTTTTCCAAGAAGGTTATAATACATTAACTAACTTAGAAAAAAAACATTAGAGTAAGATTGTTGATAAGAAAGTGTTTATGTTTGTATCCAAGCAATGGTAATTATCCTTGAATTGGGGATTAAGGCAAAGCTCTAGAATCAATGGTACAAGAGTTGCTTGGTAGCCAACAAATAACAACTAGACCAAAGCATTACTTAAAATATTTACATGGAAACAATTATAGGATAATGCATGGGATTCCATTCATTGACTAAAGTCTTTTAAATTTCTAACTGCATTTAAGTACTAAGAATGTTGTTACTTACTATTATTGGAATGTTTGATGATTAGTGGTATTTTGTTTCTATAGTTCATAACCAAAACTCATCCATCTTTCCATTATCGTGCCTTTAATCAAGAGACCCTAGAGACAAACATCCTCGTCGATGAGAGTGCGCATCCTACTCTTGATAACTAATTGATAAAAAGACACAACACAACCTATTTGATTGGTAGTCCATCAAAAGGAGTCAATTGGCACTTTTACACAAGAGTATGTTAACTAACTTGCCATGAGTTTGTGGATTGGGAGATTAAAGACCATAGGTTGTTCTATTTTAGCATGGATGGGGTATAATGGTTTCCCACTACTGGCATTTGAATTGGAATTACTCTCCCAGAAAGGAAAATACATCCTTACATGCTTGTTGAGTAATAGTGAGTTGAGGAACATCTAGAGAATTTTTCACCTAGACTTGCAATCTGAAATAGAGACCTAGAAATCAATTTTGAAAGAAGACAAGTCAACGCCATACAACGTTAGAGATGGACATTGATTTGCATATTGAGAAAAAATATTCATTTGTCATTGTATTTTCATCTAGTTTCTTCAGTGTAGGTTACACCAAAGAAAAAACCACCCCACCAATATTGATCGGTGTTGTAGAGAAATTTTCAGTAAGAACTACATCCTAAAAGAGGCCTTGTAACCATCGTTAAAGACAGATATCTTTGAATAACATAGAGAATAGAGACCATATTTTAATTTCTGTAGAGGGTCCATGTTGATGAAGTGAGTGAGATATAATTCCCTCATTTATGGATCATATGGTATCGAAGCAATTGAATACTTGATTGTGATGTAGCTGCCAAAACCTTGTAGGCCTAGCATGGGTAAAGCAAACAAAGAGAGGTTGGATGACATGAAGACCATCAATGCTCAAATTCAAGAAGAGAACAGGCACTTGAAGGAACATGTCAAAATTTTTAACTAGAGGATGGAAAAGATGGAGAAGAACCTTGAGAGCTCAACAAGATTGTTTCCATTGCTAAAGAAGCAATTTTTTGAATGCCAAGACTCCCTCACTGTGGTTATCACAAATTGGGACAAAGTAGAGTTCAATTTGTACACTTGGGAGAGAAGTTCATCTAGTTCGATAATTTGTAGGAGGATAGGTGCACTAAGATGATGACTTAAATACAACAAGAGTTGGTAGAGAAAGAGGAGGAATTGGAAAATCTCCAAGCATATTTTCAAGAGCATAGAGAAGCAAATCCACCTTCCATTACCACTTTCAAACAAAACACCATGACCAAGGAAACTTTGGTAAGCTCGACTTCCATATACATTTCTCAAGAGCAGCTTGGTGAATTTGAAAAGCATACTAGAGGCATTGGATCAAAATTGTTAAGGTAGATGGGATATGATGGGAAAGGGCTGGGAAAAAGAAGACAAGGCATCATAAACCTAATTGTATTTGAAAATAGGTTCAAGAATAAAGGCCTGGGTTTTGATGGTAGGGAGGAAAAGGGAAAAAAATTAATCAAAGATCACATTTGTGAAGGAAAAGGACATGGCAAAGTTGACTTCCTCATTAGAATAAAGAGTAGTACATAAAGGTGGAAACTCACTACCACCTCATCCTTCTTGTGGCATATTGCAAAAGGGTAATGATGAGAAATGTTCAAAGACTCGGCCCCTACACCTACACTTGGAAGAACCAACAAGCATATCAGCATGAAGAAGAACCATGGGTATGCATCAAGTAAGGCATCCCTTGTTTTTTGTTATTGTAGGAAGAAAGGTCATAACATTGTAAGCTATTGGTACTTAGAGGTATTCTCATTCTATGGGAAGAAAGGCCATCATGTGGCATCTTGCTAGGAGAAGCAAGCCATATGCCAACAACCATATTTATTCTATAGGAGGAATCACATGAATATTTTCCCAAACCAATAGTAAATTCAGAGGCATAGGGAGAAAAGGAGCATGTTAAATAGTCCATACAACAATGCCAAGAATATTTACTATCACTGCAAGTTGAGTGGCCATTGGGAAGAAAAGTTTGGACAACTTCATCAGAGATTCACCCAAGAAATTGCACAATCAATAGATGAGTATGGAGAGTGAATATTAAATAAGATGAAGAGTTTCCTACATCTTAAATCCAAGGAGAAGAAGCTACCCAAGAAACTATAGCAACATGGAAGGTCAACAACACCAACAAGATGTACAATAGGTTGATTCCAAGGGTAGCTACAATCCAATTGTTGTTTTTCGATATTACATTAGAAGAACCCCTTCTTGGAGATGTGCCAAAGATTGGTGTACGGAGGTCAATAATATTGTGGGCGAGTTCTTGAGAACTCCATGACAACTGCCAAAGAAAACAAATGTTGGATGATGAATCATGGTTGCACACAAAGGTTTTCATCCAAATGACATCGTTTCACATATAGAGTTCTTTTCAGCATGTGCAGGCACTAAATATTTGTTTCCATGTCGATAAACAATTGATCCTAGTAGAAGAAGGTAGACCAAATTTCCTTTCGTGGGGTGGCTACATGAGGGCATAAATTTTGATATCTCACTGAAAAAACATAGATAACATTCAACTTGGATTCATTGACTTCCAATATGGAGTGTCTCCAAGTCTAAGAGAGATGGGAATGAATTATGTTTGGAGAGTTCGGATCTAGAGAATTCTTACAAATGAGATTCAGTGAGTGGACTTTTGTATTGCAGGAACAAACAATCTAGAACCATAGCCAAAAAAGAGCTAGTATCTAGAGCCATGATCCAGAGCGAGAGTTGTAGCCAAGATCCATATTTGAATCCATGTTTCAAAGAACTAAACAGAAGGCACATTAATCCAGATTGGTCGTCTAAGGTTCTGGAGAACAAAATCCTCTCAATTGGGACATGTGATTTGAAACAGATATGAACACTAATAAATGGTTGTAAGCATCAATACTAAGGTAATTTGGTAATTAAGGAAGGTAATTAACTATGTAAAAGAAAATTCAAAGTAAAGTGGAATAAAACAAAGGAGAAGAAAACAAGAACTGAATAATATAGAAAATGAAAATAGGAGAGAAAAGACTAAGGGATGGGAAATGAAAGGTCAGGCCTATTAGCCTTCCCATCACCCCAACTCTCCCTATTTCTTCTTGTACTTTCACTCTCAAAAGGTATTTTTTGGGTCAAGAGGAGAGAATGCAAAGGATAAGGATCAATGTGAATTATTGAATTGCCATAGAACCATGAACTGCATTGTACTAGAGATTGTTGGAATAAGAGCATTAAGAAATCATTAAGTATTGGTTTTTATGTTTGGGTTTCTAGGATAAAATCTTGGTGTCCCTCGTAGTTAATTGTTATGTCTACTATGATTACTTCTTGTTGTGCATTTTGATTCCAAGTGGCTCAATCGATTCACCATTGTATTGAATTATTTGGGTATTTTAATTATGAGCCTATGTGACTCATGCTATTAGAAGCAATTGGTTATCCAATATTCTTATGTGAGTTAGTTAAATAGAAAACTAAATCCCAACAATGAAAATGAGTTCCATTTTTATATCGATTTATTACTTTCTCAAATCAAGGGCTTTGTACATTGGGTTAAATAAATCCCTACATACAACCATGCAATTCTCACGTTTAACAACACTATGGTTGTGTTATTGTTAACTCATGGTTGAGGTTCATTCCATTCATTTTATTCTATTAATTAATTAAAACAGTTAGCATGATTGGACAATTCATCTAATTTCTTGATTATATTAATGGTTGTGATTAATTATTAGTTTCAATTTTCCTACTAAGTTTCCATTCTCAACCTCTCAAATTTAGCATTCATCCATGTTCCTTTCTGTTGGGACGTTAGTGTGACCGTACACAGCTATACGACGTCTGTATGGGCCATATGCAGTTATGGTCCAGGTCATATAATAGTGTTATATATTCATATTGATGCAATGGAACTTTTTTGGGACCATTGATCGTATCTACAACTCATTTTCATTAATAATTGGTTCCACTGGAAGCTACAACACTTCATTTCATGGTGTTTCTTTGATTGGATCATTGGGATGTATAATTAATGCCTAAATCCATGCTACAACCTTGTGGCGTCATCTTCTTTCTAATTGGATTTTTGAATGTTGAATCTACCGCCAAGAACCTAATATTTACTCACCTATATGTTAATATTCTATGGAAATCGTGCTACCACTACAAGGGCTAATGGTCTTGTGGATTAAAAGGTTTTTTCCTATACTGGTAATGAGGAAAGAAAATTATCGTTTAAATGTTTCTTGTGTAGTTGGGAGATTTCTTATGTTATGGGATATACACCTTCATTAACATCAAAGTTATGTTGTTGATGAGAATGCATTTATGTTTGTATCCACGTTGGAATGGTAATTCTCCTTGCATTGGGTGTTAAGGAAAAGTTATAGAATCAATGGTACAAGAGCCACTCGGTAGCTAGCAAATAGCAACTAGAGCAAAGAATTGCTTAAAATATTTACATGGAAACAATTACAAGATGATGCATGATATTTTATTCACTAATTAAAGTCTTTTAAATTGTTGATTGCATTTAAGTGTTGAGAATGTCGTCACTTATTATTGTTGGAATTTTTTATTATTTGTGGTATTTGGCTTCTATAGTTCAGAACCGAAATTCATTTATCTTTCCATTACATGCCTTTAGTGAAGAGACCCTAGAGACAAACATTTATATCAATGAGACTACTCATCCTACTCTTGGTGGAAAATTGAACAAAAGACACAACACAACCTATTTGATTGGTAGTCCATCAAAAGGAGTCAATTTGGTGCTTTAACTCAATTGTATGTTAACTAACTTGAAGTGATTTGTGGATTGGCATATTGTAGACTGGAGGTTGTTCTATTTTAATATGGACAAGGTGTAATGGTTTCCCACTACTGACATTTTCATTAGAATTATTTTCCCAACAAGAAAAAACCATCCTTACATGTCTTCTAAATAATAGTGAACTCGGGAGCTTCCAGAGAAGTTTGCACCCAGACTTGTAATCTGAAAAAGAGGCCTCAAAATCAATTTTGAAGGAAGATAACTTTGCATGCTACAAAGTTAGATTCTTGGCATTGATTGGCATTATGAGAACAAAGATTCATTGGTCATTGCATTTTCGTCTAGTTTATTTAGTGTGGGATACACCAGAGAAAAAACCATCCCACCAATATTGATCAGCGTTGCAAAGAAATTTGCACTAAGAACTACATCATGAATAGAGGCCTTGTGGGCATTGTTTAATATAGATATATTTGGACATGGAGAGAAAAAACTTTATTCTAAATTCTACAGAGGATGTGTGTTGGTGAAGTGAGTAGGCTACAAGTCCCTTGTTTGTGGATCAATCATGTGGTGCTAGATTGAGCTTGGGAATACCATATTCCCTATTATGAGTCTCAAGGTGTATATCGATAGTGTTCATTTAGATATTCAAATATGATGGATATTCTAGTTGGGAAGAACTAGGCACATTATAATATCCAATAAGGTTGGAGGGAGTAGGGGCCTCCTACTGATGGGAGTCTACTGCCTACAGAGGGAAAGGATTTTACAACATCGTTGACTATGAAGAAGTAAGGTGTACATTTTGCGTTGTGTTAGCCCCTAATGGGGGATGGAGGGATAGACTATAAATTATCATCCTTCTATGAAATTATGCAATTTAGGGGCATAAATGGGTGTGGTGCCCATATACGTTGAAAATGGAGCAAGGGGACTTAGTCCAAAGCTTGGTGTTATTTTCTTACTTTTTATTTTTATGAGGGTCAAGATTAGCATCATGGTTTATGAAATTAGGGTTTCCCCTAGAATTAGCAACTGGATTAGGTGATTTTCCCGCTATCCCAAAGGTTGTTTTTTGTTTACATTACCTTTCTTATTCTTCCCCTTACTTTGTGGAGTATGGGGATTATTCATGTTTTGATGGGAAAAATATTGAGTCTATTGGGAAAGAGGAAGTTGAACCAAATAAACACCATCTTGAGGTAAGGGGGTTAGTGGGGGAAAGGCTCTGAAGGAGAACCAAGGAATGGGTAGTAGGCATTTTGAGGGTTCGAGTGGTGGGGGAACCATAAGAAGTGCTAGGATTATATGACTTGGATGCTCTATTACTAGTATGATAACCATTGCACTAGGGGTTATCGACATGTTTCAAAGTATGAGCCCCCATGTGAGATATATTGGTACCAAAATGGTTGGGTTGTAATCCATCATATGAAAAGTTGGGATTGGGATAAGACATATTTTAATGCTCGTATGATGGTTGGTCATATGACACACTAGACTAGCAAAAATATGCTAGCTTGATCATATGGTGTGGGGGGTTGGCTATATGAAGTGATAGCTTCATCAAAGTGGTTAATGTACATGTTAATTCCAAGGGATAGATTCATTTGACCAAACTGGATTGTATCATTTGTAAGATACCTAATAATATCATCATGGCATGATATACCCCTAGTGGATGTTTCTCAAAATATCGATTTCAATGGGCATTGAGGATAACTTCGTACAAATACCCTAATTGGGCATATATGAGGTCCAAGTGATGTTCTTTAAGGAGAGTTTGTTCTTCCCACTGTGGCATGGTCGTGGTCACGATAGGAAGGAAATATTTCAAGAGATAATACATGAGAAGGTTTTATTTGATCTCTATTTTACACAAGTTATACCTTCTGTGACATTCATGGATGTGATCCATGATATGGATGGCAGTAGTTTGACATAAATTAGCAAGAATTTCTAACCCTACATTGTGACACGTGGGTAATTGGAAGAAGGTCAAAAGAGCTTTCATAATGGACTCAAAGGAAGTGTGAATCCTAGACAATTCGTCAATATAACATTTAGCAACTTCTCTTATGAGGGTGGGATAAAATAGCCTAATTCGAATGGAATCAATTATGATGTTGTTGGAGGAGCACCACAGGTGAAAGGTCATAACAAGGTTGGAGGGATCCTCTCCCATACGACCCTCAAATTTTGGAATATCAAAGGGCATCTTGGTCAACATGTTAGGCCAAGTAGCATTATATAGAATATGATAATTGATGATTTTATTCAAATCAAAGAGATTTAAGTTATCCCTGTATGGTAGGTGAGGTGGTTGGGGGCGGTGGGGGGTGTTGGGTTATTATATTCTTTGCAATGAAAGTCTATTCGAGGTGGATTGATAGGGATTGAAATTCAAGTCAAGGTGGATCAACTGGAAGATAAACCGACAGGAAATTCGAAGTTGAAGTGATCGACAACAAGTTTAAGAGGTCAATAGGAGGTTGTGTGGAAATCGACTAAAGACTGACTAGAGGTTGAGTGGTAGCTGACTGTAACAGAGTCTTGATATTCATGGGATTTGTATCCAATGATCTACATGGATCTGTAACCATTTTTGGGCATCATTATTTAGGGGGTTTCCTACTATAAATATTATCAATAAGGCATTGTGTATTCGTATTAAGTTGATCTTCAAGCTAGTATTTCGCAGTAGGTTGTTGCTCATGTAGATGTAAGTTGAATAGGCTATAGAGTTGTCCTTGTGTAAATCAAGAAGGTATGATGTTGATTGTGCCTTAGGTGTGGACCAAGGTTAGGCATATAACCTTTTTATTTTGAATGAATAAGAAAACAAGAGAGAAATACGCTCATGGAATGTTGGTTTTCCCATTTGGGTTTCCAGGGTTAAATGTCTGTGTACTGTGTGTTTTCTTTGTCATTTTCTTTTATATCTTAAATATTTCTTCCTCTCTTTTGTTAGTTTTAGCATGGAAAGATTAATTTCCTAACATGTGGGATCAGAGCTTGGTTTAACAACCTTGTATCTGAGCTAAACCCTAGTTCCAGTAAGAGTCAAAAGTCAGATATCTTTAAAGGTGTTCTTAAAGATTGACAAGTACCTCAAGAATAGAGATTGAAAAATTCAATGGCCAAAATTTTAATTTTTAGAAGCTTAAAAATTTAATATATCCTTATAGATCGAGAACAATGGACAACATTATGTCCAGGTACCATTCCTACAAGTATGTCGAAGCAAGAATGGGAGAAGCTCGAAAGAAGGCAAACGAGTAGGATTCGAGTATGTCTTGCAGATTCAGTGTTGCTAAATGTCTTAGGAGAAGATTTGACCAAAAACTTATGGGACAAGTTGGGAATCTTGTACCACTCGAAATCCTTGGTAAATAAGTTTTTATTTAGAAATAAGTTGTATTTTATGAGGATGAGTGATGGCAGTTTGGTAACTAAGCATTTGAATGTGTTTAATACCGTACTAATCCAGTTATCATCTGTGGATATTAAAATCATTGAGGAGGAGAAATGTATTAGCTTATTATGTTCTTTTCCAGACTCTTGGGATACCTTAGTTGTGGCTATAGGGATTAATTCAACCACTTTAGTGCTAGAAGACATGGTTGCATCTCTACTATCAAAAGAAATGAGAAGGAAAAACATGGAAGTATCGACCAAAGATGCCTTAGTGGTGAGAGGTCGACCGATTGACAAAGATAAAGGAAAATTATCCAATAGAAAGTCTAAGTCAAAGGGTAGATCTAAATCCCTAGTTCAGTCAACAAGAATATGTTGGAAATGTGGTAAAGTTGGGAATTATAAAAGAGACTACAAGTCGAAGGAAATGGAAATCAGTACAAGATCTTATGAGAAGCAGTCGACTGAGAGAAAGACTACTCTAGATAAGGGAGTTGATTGTGTATCTGACTTCAACCAGTACACAGTCAAATCAAGATGTTTGGTTGATCCACTCTGGAGAATACTATCATATGACACCACATAGAGAATGGTTCTCCTAATGTGAACAATATGAAGGTGGAGATTTGTTCTTAGGGGATGACTCGAAAACCAAAATTGTCAGATGGGGAAGAGTCTGACAGATAGTGCAGGATAGGAGGAGTAGAACCTTCCCAGGTGTGCTACATATTCAAGGTTTGGCTAAAAACCTGATACCTTTCAGTAGTATGAGCGATACAGGAGTGCACGCTCTATTTCAAAAGGATACATGAAAAATGGTTAGAGGTGTGATGATCTTAATGAAAGGAGTTCAGATTAGAACCCTATACAATTTGTTAGGGAATGTCAACTTTACTAGATGCAACAACATTGTTGTTCCTGAAGTCGACTCGACTCAACTTGGGTTGAGTCGATTCAAACTGAACTGATGAATCTTCGTCAAGTCAACCCGACCATGCTATGGTAAAAGAGGATGGGAAACATTGGAGAGAAAGGACTTTGAACTATGTGAAATAAAGGTATGGTCAAATATTTTCCTGAATTTAATTTAGAATTCAACTTTTGTGAACATTGCATATATGGGAAACAAAGTCGGGTGAGGTTCCCATTTGGAGCGACAAGGGAAAGGGGGATTCTAGAATCAATTCATAGTGATGTGTTTGGTCATGTTTCACTGCCTTCACTTGGTGGATCCATGTATATGTCTCCTTCATGGATTATTTTTCCAGGAAGACATGGATATACTTCTTGAGAAATAAATCAAAGGTTTTCTAGAAATTTAAGGAGTTTAAGTCTCTTGTAGAAAACCAGATAGATAAGAATATTAAGGTGTTGAGAAATGACAACGGTGGTGAATTCTGTGGAAAGGATTTTGAGAAATTCTGTAAGCAGTGTGGCATAGCACACCAAAATACCACACCATATACCCCACCGCAAAATGGAGTTTCTGAGAGAATGAACAGAACGTTGATGGACAAGGAAAGGAGCATGCTCAATGGTGTTGGGCTCGCATAATAATTTTTGGCAGAGGCAATTGACACTGCAAAATATCTGGTGAATATGTCTCATCTATCGGTGCTAGTAGACACTACTCCACATGAGGTATGGTATGGTAAGAAGCCTTTACTTTCACATCTCAAATTATTTGGGTGTGATGAATTTGTTCATGTTCCCAAAGAAAAGACGAGCAAGCTGGACAAGAAGGCAGTCTAGTGTATTTTCATTGGATACAAAGAAGGAATGAAAGTATATAAGCTCTAGGATATTGCATCAAGGAAAGAAATGTACAGTCAAGGTGTGGTCTTCTGAGAAGTCGAAGGAAATTTCAAGTCTGAAGTGGTTCAAACAGAGAATAATCCAAAGAAGGTGAGGTTTGAACTGAGAAACAAAGAAGAATATGATTCAAACGAGTTGATTGAATCAAATGAAGAGGTGGAACAACCAACCCTGTTAGTAAGGAGTTCTGAATGAGTAAGAAACCAGTCAAAAGGTATAGTCCACTTGACTTTCATTCAACATTTTTGTTAATTTCCATTGGCAAGGAGCCCAAGTCAGTCAGGGAGGTAGTCGACTCAACAGAGGGTCAAATTTGGAAGGACACCATGGTCGAAGAAATGGAATCCTTTCATAAAAATGAGACATGGGATTTAATTGAATTACGTAAAGGAAGAAAACTCATTGGTAGCAAGTGGGTCTTCAAGAAGAAGATGAATGCAACAGGTCAAGTCGAGAAATTCAAAGCTCAACTGGTAGCAAAAGGATATTCCTAAGTCAAAGAAATTGACTTCGGTGAGATTTCTTCCCCTATTGAAAAATCAACTTCTATAAGATCCTTTTATGGTATAAGGCAATCACCAAGGATGTGGTATCAAAATTTCGACACATCAATCCTTAGTTTGGGATTTTTGAGAAGCAAAGTTGATCACTGCATATATTCCAAGGAATAAGGTGGGAATTTCATATATGTAGCATTATACGTCGATGACATGTTGTTGATCAGAAACAACATGGATGCAATAAAGAAGGTGAAGAAGTAGTTATCCTCCAAGTTCGACATGAAGGACCTCGATGCAATGAACTTCATTATGGGAATAGATATCAAAAGAGATTGAGCAGCTAGAAAGCTCTACTTGAATCAAAAGAAGTATTTTGAAATGGTTTTGAAGCATTTCTACATCCAAGATTGCAAACCTGTAAAGGTACCAATTCTTGTGGGAGAAAGGATAATTGTTGAACAGTGTCCAAAAACACTAGAAGAAATAGAGGACATGGCACATGTTCCCTATGCAAGTGTTTTTGGTATTCTAACTTATGCGATGGTCTGCACTCGACCATACATTTCCCATGCAATGTGAGTGTTGAGCAGATACATGTCGACACTTAGGAAGGAGCACTTGACAGTTGTCAAAAGAGTATTTAGGTATTTGTGTGGCACAAAAGACTATGTTATATGCTACCAAGGGAAACTTGGAGGTGACAGTGAAGTAGATGTACATGAATTTTTCGATGTTGACTAGGCAGGAGATCTAGATCGATGAAATTCAACCAGTGGATATGTGTTTAATATGTTCGGTGGAGAAATGAACTAGATGAGTAAGCGACAGATTCTCATAACCTTGTCAACAATAGAATTTGAATACATGGCAGCCACTCATGGAAACAAAGAGGTAGTATGGTTGCAATAGTTATGTTCATGGATTGGGTTTTTCAAAGAGCTATGAAGATAAATTGTGACATTCAAAGTGTAATATTTCTGGAAAAGAACCCAACTTATCATTCCAATACTAAGAATATTGATGTACAGTACCATTTCCTTAGAGACATGGTGGAAAGCAACAAGGTGTTGTTAGAGAAAGTAGACACATTGGAAAACATAGTAGACTCTTTGACCAAGTATGTGAGCACTGTGAAGTTCTCTTGGTGTAGAGAGGCAATGGGCATTGTTGACAACAAGTGTGAGAATCTTGGGTTGTTATACTCTTTGCAATGAAAGTCTAGTCGAGGTGGATCGATAGGGAGTGAAAGTCAAGTCGAGGTGGATTAAATGGAATATAAGCCGACAAAAAATTTGAAGTCAAATTTATCGACAACAAATCGAAGAGGTCAACCGACAAGAGGTCGACAAGAGTTTGTGTGTAAACCGATTGAATATCGACTGGAGGTCGACCGGTATCCGACTGGTAATCCAACTGGTAGTCGACTGTAACAAAATCCCAAAATTTGCATGATTTGCAGCCAATGATCTGCGAGGATATGTAACCATTTTTGGGTGCCATTCTTTAGGGGTTTTCCTATTGTTAATCCCATAAATAAGGTGTGTTGTATTCATATTAAGTTGATCTTCATGCTAGTCTTTAGAAGTAGGTTGCTAGTCATGTATATGTAAGACAAATTGGCTACAAGGTTGTCCTTGTGTAAAACAAGAAGGTATGATGTCGATTGTGTCTTAGATGTGGATCAAGGTTAGGCATGTAACCTTTTTATTCTGAATGAATAAGACAACAAGAGAGCAAGACGCTCAAGGAATGTTGGTTTTCCTGTTTGGGTTTACAGGGTAAAATCTTTGTGTATTGTGTGTTTACTTTGTCATTTTATTTTATAGCTTAAACATTTATTCCTTTCTTCTATTAGGTTTAGCATGGAAAGCTTAATATCCTAACAGGGGGTGCAATGGTCATGGATGGGCATGTCGTGGATAAGCTAAACTAGGTAGAATTTGAAGAAGGCAAACTAACAAAGGATGAGCTTGACAATGATGAGTTCAATATGAACAAATTTATATCATGATTCAAAGGATATTCGACACACCTTGTCAAAGAAAAGGAAAGAGAAAGGATCCCTCCAAATTAGGAAGGAAGGTTATGAAGTCTGTATGAATGCCTAGGTGATTAGTGTTGCATTGTATTTCCCAACTTTCTGGATCTTTTTGTGCGACAAACAAGATTAGTAAATGGGATAGTGTTATATGGAAATTTTAATTGTTATAAAGAAAATGTGTGTAAATTGAAACTAGTGTGTAGTTGGTGCAATAATTTTTTATCTATGTGTTTCAACCAACCACAAGTGTAATGCTTTGATGTAGAATTTTATGCATGATTTTTGTAAAGTAAAAGCATGATCCTATTGACTCTATTTATCTTCTCTTATTTTGAAATTAGTAATTGGGCCTTCTAATTTCTCTCAAAGGGTGGAGATGAAACCACCAAATATGAAAAGTGAAGGTATGACACAAAAAATTAAAGTGCTCTTGGGGTAGTTCTAAGTGGAAAACAATTGCTAGTCTCAAGTACTTTTACAATCCCATGAAAGTCACCTAGTGATAAACCTAGTTTTGGCCACTAGGATACTTCTTTAAGATGCAAACAAGAGATTAGACCTATGATAGTCAAGGGGTTAAAATGTAGGTTAAAAGAACAGGGAGGATCCATTAAACTACCAACCTCGACCATAACATTAAGACTCAAGAGTGCATACCGTTGTCTTGATTTTTGCACATTAAATAGAGATTATTTTCAAGCTCCCTAGGAAAACAAATGTTTTTCCTATGAGAAATAATCGTGGGACATTATTTGGATACCTATTTTTGCGCTTCTATCTTAAAATATAACTTGTTTTGCGACCTTAAATGGAGGAATATGTTCCTTTTGACAGTTTCATTCTGATGGATCATTCCAACAGATCCAATGGCTCTCAGACTCTGGAAATCAACGGCTCTTATATCATTAGTTCTTTGATACACCCAATGGTTAACTCCCGTCTTTTCAACTGCTCATCAGGTGGACGGGTGGAACTCACAACGATCCTATGGATAAGATCACATCACGTCCACTCTCTGATCGACGACTCTCATTTTCTCTCCCAGACCCTCACCATTGGAGTACATCCATTCAAGTGTCATAAACCACTCCAACTGACTCATTCTGACGATGCTCACTACGACAGATATAACAATCCTTGTTAACTCCATCTCATGGTCAAGGTTTATTCGTAGGTTACAACCGCATGTCAGTTAGGGTTCTAAGGCCAACCCCCTCGGATCGAACCATACTAGATCCAATGGATGAGGTGTTATATGACACCTCCTGACATATCAATGGTCCTCAAGCTCCCAAGTCATCAGACTCCTTTCTCAAGCCCTCCTTCCAAACCTCCGATAAATCTCCTTATGACACACTCATAATTGATTTCAACGGTCCAGAACTCACCGAAACCACTCTCTGATAGATCAATGGTCCTTGTTGAGTCGTAGTCTCCCTCATAGGAGTTCCCTAGAAAATCCACACTTAGTCACTCTGATGGTAGCACCATCTGACCAATGGTCCATATCTACTTGCTATGTTGAATCAATAGTTGGGAATCACCCTGACTTAAAACATTGGTTTTTCGCATGATAACAGTCTAAAATAGAACTTGATCATTCTAGGGTTTCTTCTAGGCCATCACTAAGGTTCTAACGGATCTCTTTGGATCTCACCCACACTCTAAAATTGGCTAATTCATTCTCACCCAATTTGAATACTTTCATATCCTGCAAACTTTCCATTTAAAGGCAAGAGGTTTAGTTGGTTTAAGGCTCCCTAACTACACAAAAACCTTCCCAAGCACCAAGGCACTCCTGTCAATTATGAGTGAAAATTTACTTCATATATTGCAAGCTTTCCACTCAAAATCTTGTAGCTCCAAGGGGTTACACTCATTCGGTGTAGGTTTATATCCTGCAAGCTTTCCATTTCAAGGGCTTGCATAATTCACAGGAATACACCCTACCCTTGCAATGATTGCTTGGTTACATAGGTCTATCAGGTTAACCATGGAAACAAACATGCATAGTCCATTTTACTCAGGAATTTAGTTATTCCTTACATATATTCACATTTACCATTTAAACCATAAAACAACATATTTACATCACTAAATATACATCATACATGTTTAGTTGAAACACTTATCTACTCAGTGAAATATCAAACAGCCAATTGACTGAGAGAGGAAGCCTTTCCTCCTAACCTTAGGCTATGTTTTAGTATGCCTACCTACAACATGCCTTCCCTATGCCAAGCCATGATACCACACAGGGGAATTGATTCGGCGAACTTCCCAACTAGGAAAATGGTCCAGGAAGGTTACTCTCCTTCGCTCCACTGGCAACAACAAAAGTTTCCCTCTTCGCACTAAGTGTAGGACCTCCACGGGTTTATCAGGCACCTTCCTAACTGGATTTCCTGTTATCTGTTATACAATCCCTTAATGACCTCCCCTTATTAGTACTGGTTTCTTTTTAGTAAGAACTAAGTTTCAATCCTCTATTTCTTTAGTTTGGATCTGGGTATTCTTTTTCCCAGGGTGGCCATTAATCTCTTGGGAAAGATTTCTATTTTCTCCATAAATAGCTTCCTGACATCTCTATCACTCAAAGCGACACACGTAAGTCTCCTCCTCACTACCTTGTCCAAATGTGAGTTTGCAACTCACTTTGTGTCTTGTGGTTCTCTATGAGAACCTGTCTTCAATTTCTCAGGTTTCCTCGCATATAGCCCATCTATTTCTCTGTGTGTATTGTGTCTTTGCATCCCTCTCTTCCCGTGTGGTCTGTATGGTGGTTTTTTCTACCTTTGGTCTCTTCTTTCACACACTCCTTGGGATTCTCATGATTGTTGTCAGACACAACCTCCATTCAAGGATCTGAATTTGAAGGGGTAATTGAGGGCATCCTACTATGATCCAGATGGATATTGGTGGCCACCCACCTATTCCAACTAGCTCCTTGTGTCTGTTTTTGTTCAGTGCGTCTTTCTGTACTTATTTATAATTGTGAGTTCTACACTTTTGGGGCTTTCTGAAGCCTCGCACATTCTCTAGGTGGATACATGTGGCCTCTCTCCTAATCCAACTGGCTTATTTTGTATTTTTTCATGTCAGCACATCTTGTTGTACATTCAGGGTTGTTTTGGGGCCCTAAACATTGTTTTTTTTTATCGCCATAGTCAGACTAAAGACGAAGTCAGACTCTAATGGAGGAATGTGTATTTCTCTAAAAGACCTTTCCAATGAGCTATCATGCACCTAAAATGGAGGTCGTATGCAGAAGTTATGACCCTAGGAATTTGAGGTCCCAAATTACACCAACTTACCCATAGGGCCCACATGACTTTTGGCGTTTCACCTTCTAGGGTTAGGTTTTTGGATGTCTAGGGTTTTGGAATTCATGAGTAATATGAAAAGGGACTATGGAGCCTCATTGTAATCCATCCTGATCATACGGATGCACGTATCAGCCACATCTCTTCTCAAAGATAGCTACCACCATTCGAGCAAGTTTCAGTTCTACAGTTCTACAGTTTTAGCCTATTTCATTATTTAATAGAAGATATTGTTCACTGAATATTTGTGTTATTCTTCTTATCTTTGTGTTTATGGTATTCAGTCTGTAATCAGTTTGTTCTACTTCTAAATCTGGATCAGTGGTATCAAAGCGGTCTGCTCTTCATTTATTTTTCTTCGTGCATGTCCTTGACAAGGTCTGGGTACAAGAAGTTGGGACTCAAACCAATCAATCCATTACCAGATCGGTCGCGCCGAGCCTAACAACAACCCATGGGAGACGAAAAGAAAGATGATGGAGTAGGAGATCCTATTAAAATGTTGCTTGAGGAATCCCTCGCACGACAAAGGAACGAAATGATGGACAACTTCCCACATATCCTTCGACGATTTCCCACGGAAGAATCATCTTCATCAGGCAGTCATGCAACCCCCTTCAAGGTACAGGTAAATTTTGATATTCCATTATTTGAAGGACTGATAGATGCAAATAATGTAGATAAATGGTTAAATATGCTCAAAAGATATTTTTCGGTCCACAATTTTTCCGATCGAGAAAAGATCACTTTTGCACTCCTCAAGGTCGTTCCCCATGTTAAAGACTGGTGGGATACCTACTCTGAGAAAAGGATCGTGGAGGAATATGAAATATTTTTTGTGGACCCTACATGGGATTCCTTCTGGGATGCCATTAAAGAACAGTACTACCATGTTGGAAGCTACGAGGACTAGTACACCAAATGGACCACCCTACATCAAGAAAGGGACCAGACAGTACCAGACTTCACCAATATTTTCCATACCCTCCGCACCAAATTGCGTATCAAATATTTTGAGCACCATATAGTGCTCAAATACCGTGGTTGTTTGCATAGATACATTCAAACAAAAATGGAGTTCTTGGAAATCACCTCATTGGGCACAACTTATAGATACGTTGTCAAGATCAAGCATAAATTTAAGCAGAAACTGCAAGAGTTTGGAACTGCAAACCCCTCACAGCCAAAGTATGGAAAAGGCAACCCCAACCCACACTGCAGGGGACCAAGTCACGAGGGTTTCCCTCAGGACAATCCATCCAAGCTGCAACACAAGAAGGGAAACGAGAAGACGAAGAAGGACACGAGAAAATGGTGTGAGTACCATAAAAGTCATTGGCACAACACCGATGTATGTCACTCCAAGCAATCTGTTGTGGTCGAGCTGAAGGCTTCCGAGTCAGAGGTTGATTATGATTTCAAGTCAAATACTGAAGGAGTGAAGCAGATTATTGATGTTGAACCCAGTGCCACGGTCTCTACCACCAAAGTCCGGCCAAGCGAACCAAAAGAACCAGAGGAAGGGGAACGCCTCTTTCACTCACAGATGTGGGTCAAGGGGGCTCAGATTCACTTCATTGTTGACAGTGATAGTCAGAAGAACCTGATTTCAGAAGAGGCCATCAAGCGGTTGAACTTGCCAATGACAACGCACCCAACACCCTACACCATCGGTTGGCTTCATTAAGGAAGAGATCTATGTGTCAGCTAACAATGTCGTATGTCCTATGGCATCAAGCCTTTCAAAGATGAGGTACTGTGTGATATTGTTCCCCTTGAAGTTTGCAATGTTCTTTTAGGAAAACCATATTTGTGGAAGCGTCATGTTGTGTATGAGTCTAGACCCCACAGTGTTATTATTACTTTGGGTATACAATTGTACAGGATCCCAGAGGTGGCACCGCCTACTGCTATTTCTTTAATCTCTGCTAATAAATGCCTTAAGGTCATTTCACAGAACAAGAAGTTCGTCTTCTTTGTGATCCAAGCTCATAGTAAGAAGAAGGTCGTCGCCTCTAAACAACACCTCTCTTTGCAGCAAAAGAAAGTGGACGAGATCATGGAAGAATACAAAGACATCTTCGTCTCACCTACAGGGGTACCAACACACTGCCAAGTCAAGCATCCAATTGATCTGACCCCCCACGCACGTCTACCTAATGGACCAGTCTATCGACGCTCGTTGATGGAGAACTAAATCAGGCATCAAATCCAAGAGCTTCTTCAAAAGGGACACATCAAACCCAACTCCTCCCCTTGTGAAAGCTCGATTGTACTAGTGCAGAAGAAGGACGGGACTTGGTGACTCTGCATTGATTACATATCCTTAAACAAAATCACATTCAGGAACCGTTATCCCATTCCCAAGATTGATGACCTTCTTGACCAAATCAAGGGGGCAAATTTCTTCAGCAAGATTGACCTGAAGTCTAGCTACCACCAGGTTCCCATCGAACCAACGAATGTCTGGAAGACAGCCTTCAAGTCTAAGGAAGGTCTCTACGAATGGCTAGTCATGCCCTTTGGCCTAACAAATTCACCAGCCACTTTCATGAGGTTGATGGACGATGTATTGAGACCCTTCACCAACTCCTTTGTGGTAGTATATTTGGATGACATCCTCATCTTCAGCAGAATGTGGGAGGAGCACATGTGGGATATTGAGCAGTTTTTGAGCACTCTAAGACAACACAAGATTTATGCCAACTTGGAAAAATTCTCTTTTGGCATGAATAGGGTCCAATACCTGGGCTACATTGTTGATGAGAATGGGGTACATGCTGATCCAGCTAAGATCCAAGTCATCTGTGACTGGCCAACCCCGACCACACTGACCAAGCTTCAGAGCTTCTTAGGACTCGCCAATTTTTATCGACGGTTCGTGTTGGGATTCTCCCATATTGCATGGGCCCTCAGCCAAGTGAAAAGGGTGATGGTAGGGCCAAGTTCATGTGGGGGAAGGAGCAGCAATGAGCATTCGAAGATATGAAACATCGCTTGTGCTCATCTCCAGTACTCTCCTTGCCTGATATGCAACAACCATTCGATATTGAGACTGATGCATCTGACTATGTTGTGGGTGCAGTTCTCACTCAGCATGGGCATCCAGTGGCATACCATAGTGAGACACTCTCTGATACTATCTGTAAATACCCCACCTATGACAAGGAAATGTATTCCATTGTACAAGCTTGTCATCAATGGAAACGTTACATTCTAGGGACATAGACAATCATACACACTAATCACAAGCCTCTGCAATTCATACAGACACAGGGGAAATTGCAGAATGACCGCCATCAGAAGTGGTCCACCTACCTGCAATAGTTCCATCTCAACATCAAGTATAAGACATGTATCTCCAATCATTTCATTGACTGCCTCAGTCATCCTCCTGTGGTTTCACTTACCACTGTGCTCCATTCCTGTGGACATGAAACATCAGAGTGGCCCTAACTTTACCAGCAAGATCCAGAATTCTCCACTGCATATCATCTCTTGGGTACAGGCACCACTGTCACTGATTTTCACATTCAATACAGACTCTCATGCCACCTAGGCCATCTCTATGTTCCTACAAGCGAGCATGCAAAGATGATTTGGGAAGCCCACTACAGTCGGGTGGCAGGACATTTTTGTTACACATGAAATTTGCACACCTAGGTACCTCGCCCTAAGTGTCGTAAGTGTCATACACGTGTCTCATACACCTTGACACCATGGAATAACCTATGTCATAATACCTAGTCAATGTGGAGGACGGATATATTACATGAAGGCCAAAATACCAAGTGCACGTGAATTATTATTAATATTCATGAAAAAAAAATTAATTAAGTGTGAGAATTAAGTCCACGTGAATTATTATTAATATTCATGAAAAAAGAAATTAATCAAGTGTGAGAATCCACCTCATATTTGGTTTCCTATTTTTTAGGGAAGGTGGAGGATCTCATGGATGGTTGAAATATTTCCTCCTTAAAATCCTTGAGAGATATTTCCTCCCTAAAATCCTTAAGAGATATTTTCTCCCTAGACATCTTAGAGATCCCTTTTTAGTGGATCTGATGAGTGATCCTCTCCATGGTGGTTAAGCCTCAAAATCCTATATAATGAGGACTTTCCATGGAGATGGGTGAAGAAAATTTGAGGTATTAAACCTATGGTCTTGGGAGAAAACTTTAGGATATCAAACCTATGATTTTTGGAACTTTGTGCAAGGGTTGGATGAGGAGGACTTGGAGAGGTTGTTGCGACTTCATCTACGGTTTGTAAGTATCTCTTTTGAGTTCTCATTAATATATGCTTGGCCTATTCCCTTCTAATCTGTGTATCTTCACATATATTGTCTATTATAGATGGATTTCATTAGACTAATCTTATAGAGTAGAGTAGGAGTTCTTTGTCTTCTTGTTTTCCATTGCATTGCAGGTGTCAAACAATGCCAAAGAGCTCGAGGATCGAGCTCAAATTAGAGCAATGAGGAAAAATACTGGAATAAGGTGCATCGCACTTTCTTCCTTCTCCTTCTCTTTCTAATTAGGTAATTAGATTCAAAGGGATATTAGTGTCCAATGTTAGCATCTTTCTATCTTGGTATAGGGGTATAGAATCCAAGAGAAGATTCACCTGTCCGCAGGGGGATTCTCCTACAACAATTTTGGCGTAGAGAAAATTGTGGTTGTCCCTTAGAAACATTTTTATTGACCAAAACTTCAACTGGACATCAGCAAGTATATCAGATCTTGCAGTGCCTGCACCATTTCCAAGCCGACCATCAAGAAGCAAGGCTTATACACCCCTCTTCCTATTCCTGAGAAGTTGTGGGATTCCATCTCCATGGATTATATGTCTGGTTTGTCGTCCACCAAGCACGGAAATGACTGTGTTCGTGGTCGTTGATTGGTTTTCGAAGATGGCCATCCTCATAGCCTGTAAGAAGATTGTCACAGTGGCCGATACTACCAAGCTCTTCTTAGAACAAGTTTGGGTTCCCTTTGGGATACCACAGACCATCATCTCCGACCAAGACAACATGTTCCTCAACACCTTTTTGTCGAGTCTCTAATCTATGTTGGACACCAAGCTCGAAAAATCCACTTCTTTCCACCCCCAAACTGATGGCCAAACCGAGGTCGTCAATCGGATGATTGTGCACATCATGCGAATGTACAATGCTAAGCATCCTCGTACATGGGACGAGAGTCTCCCATATGTCCAACATAGTTACAATAGAGCTCTCCATAGTTCCACCAGCCATAGCCCATTTCAGGTGGGTTTGGGATTCCAACCCTTGGGACCCATTGATGTTGCACTTCCTCTTGCTACCGCACAAACAGACTCTTCCCCTGTTCATTCTGCGATCGACAAATCCACCAAATTCATTGAGCGGATTCAACACATCTGCCAACAGTTCCAAGAGATTTTGCAAAAATCCAATGCTAAGTACAAGCAGTGCCACGATAAACACAGGGTACCACACCAATTTCAGGTTGGCGACAAAGTCTAGTTACATTTGCAGAAGAAGCATCTCATCGGGCCCCATCAGAAGCTTTGACCACTTCATTATGGTCCTTACACTATCACCAAGGTTGTGGGTAGCAATTCTTTTGAGCTCAACACTACACCCTTCCTTGGTATGCATCTAGTATTCAATGTGGACCTCCTTCGACCATATTTTCCACCTTTATTGGACACCTTTGAGATCGTCGAACAACTGACACCAATAGATCTCAACCCTGACTGCATGGAACAAGCATCCACCGATCAGATCATGGACACACAGGTCAAGGGCACTCGCCAGCAGTAAATCCAGCTTTATCGAGTTTTCAAGGCAGGGCAACTCCTACACCAAGGCAAGTGGCTCAGGGCCAAATCCAGCAAAATTTTCCACACCTGATGGGGGAACTCAACATAATGGAGACCATTTCTTCCTAAGGGGGGAGGATTGATCCAGATGGATATTGCTGGCCACCCACCTATTCTAATTGGATCCTTGTGTCTGTTTTTGTTTAGCACGTCTTTCTGTATTGCTTTATAATTGTGAGTTATACACTTCTGGGGTTATCTAAATCCTCACACATTCTCCAAGTGAATATGGGTGGCCTCTCACCTAATCCAACTGGCCTATTTTGTATGTTTTCATGTCAGCACATCTTGTTCTACTTTTAGGCATTTTTTTTGGCTCACCACAGTCGGACTATAGATGAAATCTGAGTCTGACAATGGAATGTGTATTTCTCTAAAAGACCTTTCCAATGGGCTATCACACGCCTAAAATGGAGGTCGTATGCAAAAGTTATGACCCTAGGAATTTGAGGTACCAAATTACACCAACTTACCCATAGGGCTGACATGACTTTTGGCATTTCACCTTCTAGGGTTAGGTTTTTGGATGTCTAGGGTTTTGGCATTCATGAGTAATATGAAAAGGTCCTATGGAGCCTCATTGTAATACATTATGCTCAGACGGATGCATGTAGCAACCACATCTCTTCTCATAGATAGCTACCACCATTCGAGCAAGTTTCAATTCTGCAGTTTTACAGTTTTAGCCTATTTCATTATTTAATAGAAGATATTGTTCACTGAATATTTGTGTTATTCTTCATATCTTTGTGTTTATGGTATTCAGTGTGTAATCAATTCGTTCCACTCCTAAATCCGGATCATTCTATGAGTTTCTGATTGACTCTTTGGCTTCCCCAAACCTCAAATCTATCAGCAGTTATAACTACTTCAACCACCAATCCTACTACCCATAACCGGTCTCGTGCCTCTAGGAAAATCTAAGTATGTTTGCAGGTGTTGCATTCGAGTTTGCAAGTGTAGGGATGGAATGTTGAGCAAGCTTCATATTTTCTTCATTGAAGCTTCTCCACTCCACCTCACCAATTCCCACTTGTGATATCATGGTGAATACTCAAGGCAATTCCCTCCCAGTTAGTTGTTTGATGTTTTCTATTAATCAACAACATAATTACATGCTTCATAATCACATAACATGAAGTCCTATCATAATTGCAATCATGTGGGGACACAAGGTGTTACAACTATTATTCACAAATGCGAGCTAACTCATCTCCATTCTTCAAGGAAAATCACAATGCCTGAAATGACCCATTGGTGGTTTGTAAGGGGTGGACTTTCACTCTTGCTAGATGCCTCTAGGTCTTGGGCCATTAACATGTTCTCTTACATTTGAGGAAGATGAGTTTTTATTCAATTAAAAGAAATTTTAGGTCTTACTAAAGGACCAAAAGGCAATGTCAACCTAGATAGCATCTGCAAGAAATTCAGTTTCCCTTGTGATCATCGTCGAGGCTGCCTCGATTGAGATCATATGTTTTTTAGTAACATTTAACCTTAATCCCATACATAACGCTAGATAGTACCCCCCACTCCAATTTAACCTTTTACTCAGAAAAATATATATTTTCTTATTTTTTCTAGGTTACATTGCCCAGGGAAAACCCCCCAGTACTTCCCCTCATTTCAAGGATGATATTGAAGGTAACCCCTAGAATCTTCAGGGCACAAGGCCAGTTAACAACAAGGCTCGAAGACATTACAAAAATATACTTGTTAAGAGGTCAACATGTCACTTGCGAGAATTGACCTAGGTGGGAAGGATAACAATCATCCTTCCCAACCACCTGACCTAAACCCAATTGTCTTATAAAACATAATATATTTACATTTTCTTTTTGAATGAAGGATATCTACAAATTTCAAGTACAGACAATGGAAAATAGAAGTGTCATTGCTAATAAATATTTAGTGATGAATAAAACAACACATTTGTATGAAGAAAACATATTACCAAAAGGTTATCAAGAAACCAATACAAGTATGATAAGGAAAAAGCATGCTACAAGGACACCTTATCTACATCCAAATCACAAGAATCAATCACATTGACATGGCACGTTGTGATAATGCTAAAAAGATAAATGCCCCTTGGAATAGAGATTCACTTCACTATGCTTTGAAATACCTCAACCTTTATTAAATCACAAATGTTTAGTATATGTAGCTTACTAGTTGTTAGATATACTATGAGATATATTGACAACAAATAAATATAGATTTGATATATATATATATATATATATATAATAATTTTAAATTTAATATTTTATAAAAATTAATATTAAATTAAACATAACAGAAAGGGAGCCAACCATGACATGTGTACATGTAAGTGAGATGTTTGCAACACCGTGTATTCATAATCGTGAATGACCCTGGCCAACCGTCCTTTAATAATTTGACAACGTCGTTGACTTTAAGTAAAGATGAACTTGTCATCGCTTAACTCATACGAAATGTACACAAGACAAGACTAATGATGATATAACGGTTCCCAATGTCAAAGTAATCACTCACCTTTGTTTTGCTCAATTAACGATAACATTAACTTGATGTCATAATCTGAAATAGTAGTTAAATGTCTCATTCAAATTAATAATTTAAAATTTTGAAGTATACAGATTTCTCTATCATATTATAATGGAAATTTACATTATTAAAATATCAAGTTGGTATATTTTTAATGGCCTAATACTTTTAAGTCAAGAGCATGGCCAAATATATGGATTGATTGAGACAAATGTGGGTGAACTTTCTGTGTGAGCCCCATATTGTTGTTGTGAAGCAAACACAATTGTTAAGGCATTGAATTCTCTTTGTTTTGGAATATAAAAATGTATTCTTTATTTTATAAGTGTTTACTATGTATGTGTTTACTATGGTTATGTTTTAAATTTCAATTAATTGTATTTTATTTTGAATGTTGAATTTTGAAGGGTTATTATTAAAATTTGGTTATACAATTTTGTTTTGTTGAAATTATAATTTTGAATTATTTAAATTGTTATTTTTAATGTATAAATGGATTCATCATCTTTTAATGTTTTTATGTAATTTGATTTTATAATATTAACTATTAATATAAATAATTTTATCAATCCTAAATAATTATTGTTAAATTATAAATTATAAATATAAATAATTATTGTTAAATTATAAATTATAAATATATATTTTCTATGTAATTTGATTTTATAATATTAACTATTAATATAAATAATTTTATCAATCCTAAAATTATATTGTCAAATTATAAGTTATAAATATATATTTCCCTTCTCCATATTTTAAGTAGATGGAAAAAATGAATTCATAAAAAGTTTAAACTAAAACTTTTTTTATTTACACCTAACTTTGCCCACTTTAATTAACAAAATGTGGATTTACCTTAGACATGGTTTTAGTTGTCATCAATCAATAAAATTGTGATGTTCTTATGATATTTTTTGATGTTCCTATGATATTTTGCTAATATTTCTCAAAGTTGTGATATTTTCATGTTCTTATGAGATTTTGCTAATTTTTTATAAAGTTGTGATATTTTCATGTTCTTGTAATATTTTGCTAATCTTTGACAAAGTTGTGATATTTTCATGTTGTGATACTTTGCTAATATTTGACAAAGTTGTGATGATATTGTGATGTTTAAAGAAAATAAATTAGATTGGTTGTTGTTTTTTTTCATTTAATAAATTGCTTCCAAATTATAATAATTTTATTATAATCATTGAATGTAGTTTTAATTTTGAAAGTAATTTTCAATGTTGATGGTTTGGAAATTTTTACAGGAAAATCTAAAAGATGTTTTATAACATTTGTAAATGAAATTCCTAATAAACTTCTTGGTGTAAATTAATGCAAGATGTTTTATAACAGTTGTAAATGAAATTCTTAATAAACTCCTAGTGTAAATTAATGTATTTCACTTAAAGAAATTTTAATCAAACACATATCATCATGGAACTAATAAAATATCCAACAACATTAACAATAATTAATCAAATAATCTCCTTAAAATAAAAATTATAATAATCTTACTTTAACCATTTAAAATGTTTTATATTCAAAATTGGAAAAAACACCAACAACAAATCCAAGAATCTAAAATCAAAGTTTTAAATATAAATTACCTAAACATAAAGTGTAATGTGTATATAAGTTTATATATTTAATATTTAAAACCCATAATTTAAATTTGTTATCAATTACATTCATTATTATTTGAGTATGCAAATTTTCATAATTCTATCATATTTTTGTAAGAATTTTGGATTTCAGTTGTGTGAGAGATTTGGAACGTTTTAAATCTATGACATACTTAAAATTTAGAAATCCTACAATAATACATTCATTATTACTAAATATATCTAAGTTCTCAACTATGGTGTGCTTCACCTATCTCACATTGATGAGTATTCATTGTGATTGATGTGATTTTAGGATGGAAGTTCTTCAACTAGATATTAGCATCGCTCCATGGTTTTGTATGTTTAGGAATAGTCTAATCGTTCTACTTTTTAGACCTATATACGATCAAAATCAATGTATATATGATCAAAATAAATCCATAAAGTAGAATAATCAAACAATTCCATATGTTTACTTAAATGTTGAAAAAAAAAATTATATTAACATAAAATATGATAGAATATGGGGATGGTCCATACCTTTCCCTATATGGCATGTAATGCCACTGATTTTCTTGTTTATCCATGTCCCTTTACATTTGCGCAAGGAAATTCTATCTAAATTCCATTTATTTTAATTGCAAGATGTATTCATATTGGATTTGTGATTTATACATTATGTATATTGAATTTTAAGTGTTTCATTGTATCATATAAAAAGGTTTAATCATACATGCACAAGGATGTTTAGTGATTATCATGATTTTTTATTGTTTTTATTTTAATTGCATTATCGTATTAGTGAGTTTTGTTATTGCATTATCATATTAGTGAGTTTTATTCTTATTATTATAAGAAAAACATTAATTAACAAATGTTTTTTTTGGAAGTTATCTATTTTGTGAAATTGTTAGTGGATGTTTTTACAGAGGTGGAAAGTAGAGGTCTTCACAAAAAATTGGTTGTGGTGCACTAATTTCACATAGGCACATCACCACACTTAACACATAAGAGTAGTGATGCTCCATGACCACACGTACATCAAAGAAACATGTCAAAAACACATCAATGCTCCACTTTGGTCTATGTGCATAGATGTTCCACATTGGGCCAAGTGCATCGATGCTCCAATATTGATGCACAACATCAGTGCTCCACTTTGGTCCAAACGCACTTGTACTCCACATTAGTGTAGGAGCACCAACACTACATGCCCCATGCGCATCAAAATGGAAATAACCCAAAAAGCTATTGTTGTTCCACTTTTGTTGGGGAGCATTAGTGCTCCCCATTTGTTTGGGTGCATTAATTCTCACCTTGGGTATGAAAGCACGAATGCTCCCATTTGGTTGAGGACACTAATTGTCCTAATATACCAAAGCATCGAACAATAATTCAAAGTATTTTTTAACTTATTAAAAGAGGTGGTAAAAACTACAAGATGACTCTTAAAAAGAGGAAAAATGAGGGTTTGTTTCATTTCTACATTTCACATGAAAGAAAAGGAAGAGGAGGTGGTTCTAGAAGAGGATGAATACAAATAGTCATGAATGTAGGGAATGGAAAAGACTATTGCACCTAGGTAACCATTATTTTCCATCTTTAGCATTACATTTCTTTGCATTATTGATTTTATTTTATTTATGTTATTTTCCATTTCTCGCTATTATTTTTAATTTCTAGGTTGGTTTGTTATTTTTTGTCCTTTATCTGAGGGTTTTGCCTCTATTTTGCATATTAATGGTGAATTTGTTTTAGGGTTTTACATCAATGAATATGGCTAGCAAATGAGGAGCCAGTTCGACCAAGAGAAGATCACCTTTTTTCCAACATGGGTGCATATCCAAAGGGGTTTTCACCTATATTTAGTTGCACACTTACGAGGTTTCTATAAGTGATGTAGTGTTCTTCCTTGATGATATTAGAGCATCAACACTCCACTTCTATCAGAGAGCACCAATACTCCTCTTTGTTATGGAAGTATCAGTGATCGCCTTTGGTTAGGACACACAAATGCTCCTAATACGCCAAAGCACAAAACAATAATTCATAATTTTTTAACCTGTCAAAAGAGGCAAGAAAAACTACAAGATGACTCTTAAAAAGACAAAAAAACAAGCATTTGTTACATTTCTATATTTCACATAAGAGAAGAGGAAGAAGAACTAGTTCTATAAGAGGATGAAATACAAATAGTCATGAATGCAATGAAAGATAGAGTAATGCAACTAAGTGACCCCTTTTTCCCTCTTCATTGATTCATTTCTCCCCATTATTGACTTTATTTCTTTTATTTTCCATTCCTCACTATTGTTCCTAATTTCTTACTTGGTTTTGCAACTTTTTTTATTGATTTGAAGGTTTTTCCTCTATCTTACAGGTTAATGGTGGATTTGTTTAGGATTTTACATCAATGAGTATAGCTAGCATGTGAGGGGTAAGTTCAACCAATAAACATGAACATTTTTTTGTAGAATGGGTGCATGTCCAAAGGGGTTTTCACCTCCCTTTATTTACAGGTTCATAGAGTTTATTCAAGCTACATGGTGTTCTCCCCTAGTGTTCATGGAGCACCAATGCTCCCCTTTTGTTAGGGACCACATGTGCTCCACTTTGGTCTCAAAGCACCAGTGCTCCATTTTGGACTTAGAGCATCAAAGTTACTAGTGCTCTCTTTTGGTCCGAGAGAATCAATTCTCCACTTTGGGCATATCATTTCTTGTGGATGAGTGGTTTTGAAGAGTTTTCATCAAACATTTGCATGTAATGATTAAGTGGTTTTGTAATTTCAAGAGATCCACTCATTAAGTGATTTGAGGGGTTTGACACTCACCATGGTTTTGTATTGTGGTTTCACTACCCTTATTATATCATAAAGCTTAACAATTCAATATCAGTTATTATATATTTTTAGAATATTATTCCTTTATTTTTTTAATATCTTATTTCTAATGCTTTTAACTACAATTTTTTTTTTCAAATAATCAAAATTATAATTTTCATTTAATATCCTAAAAGTATTTTCAATTTTTAAAGTGTAAAATAAATATCATTAATTAAAAAAACGTAAAAACTAATACTTGCACTATTAAAAATAAAAATTTATATTATCACTACATTTTAATAATCATGTATTTATTAAATTCAATCGATTAATATGAAGAAGTCATAAAAAAAATTAAATATGAAACCAAGTTGTAAAAATGACTAAATTGTTAATTAATTATTAAGCATAAATATTTTTTGTCAATTAGGTCGCTTAGGCAATTTAAAGGAAGAATTGTAATCCTCCCCACCTAGGTTCACATCATACTAGTGGCATGTTCAATCTTCGTGTGCCAATTGTGGTTGAGGCTCTTCATATTCCATTAGGAATATCTCACCCTTGATTACGAGTTGGAGGGTGGGGTGCATCATTACATGTAAAAGAATAAAGAATAAATCATTTTTTGATAGTAAACTAATAAGTTATTTATTTGATATCATTAGTGCTCATTTTTAGCATTTGAGAAATGGTACTCCTCTTTGATCTTGGAGCACCAATGCTCCACTTTGGTCTTGGAAATAACATCAATATCATGCACCAATGGACTTGGAACATTGGTACACTACTTTGGTCTTGGAGAACTAATATTGGTGCTTCACTTTGGTCTTGGAACACCAATGCTCCAATTTAGTCTTAGAGCATTGGTACTAGTGTGCAAGTGGACTTGGAGCACTAATTCACTACTTTAGTCTTGGAACATTGGTATTGATACTTCACTTTATTCTTAGAGCACTAGTGCTCCACTTTGGCCTTGGAGCAGCAAAAAAAATAATCTCTACCTGTCATCCAAAAACCTCTACACCCATTAGAAAAGGATTTTGCAAGGGTTTTTCTGAGATTTTTGCCCAATCTTGTAACACTAAAAACCTCTACTAACTGGTGTTTTCCTTGTAGTATTATGAACCATATACAAGTATGTATGGTTCATAAAAATAGGTACACCTATTTTTATTATTTTATATAGTATTGGTTTTCTTCCAAAGTCCATTATACCAATTTACACAAAATTACTCTAAATTCCCTCATTATTGCTTCTCCATTCATCCATCTGTATTAGAATTTGTCCACATTTGTCACTTCAATCTTTCACTTCCTCACTTCCATTACCTTTCTTGCCATTGTCATTCTTTTTAATTTTCCCTTCCATCCTTTCCTTATTTTCTTTATGATTAAGGACCTATTCCTTTTACTATTCTTCCTAGGTCTTTTGCACTAAAAACATCTTCGTGCAAAAAGTATCACAATGACCATTTTGTTGAAGCCATTTAGAACTATTATAACTTGATGATCTATAGTTTAGTGTTAAAGGGTTTGTTTTAAAACACTAATTCATATTCTATTAACATGCTTCTCAATTTCCTGCAATTACATAAAAAGATTGGCTTAATGAATTAAAAACTAGCATTCAAGGATTGAAATTTAAAACAAGAACTGAAAATGCAGGCAATACTCAACAAATTGATAACAGAGTTCACCCATATGGGATACCTCTCTAGGTCTTCTTCAATCGAAGAATCGATCCAATTAGAATGATGCAAGTACATTATTATACCAAAAAAATGGTCTTCAATCTACAAAACAATCTTTGATGTCCTCTAGGAAGATTAAAAAAAAATGGCTTCTTCCCACAAAAATGAACATAAGCTTGTGCTCTCTTCAATAGATCCCTACCTATATTGAGATTTTTATTGCTTAACCTGAATATGGATTTGAGACATATCATAAACATACAGAGAGGATAGATCAATGGCTCTATTATAGAGATCACATACACTTGTAGATAATGACAGAAAGAAATTCCAAAGGCATGATTTACCACAATGATCACCAAAAAATTGATCTCCAACAATGAGCATGCAATTCTTTAGAAAGAAGACAAGCAACGACCAACAACATTACTTGGAAGGCATATTATTTCTTCCTGTACCACTCGGCCCTTGTAATGTCCCCATTTTGGGACATTATAACATTACAACATTTCAGAGTGTTATGCCTACCTGAGTAGACAGATAGGGGTGACAGAGAGTTCGGGAGATATTGAGGGGTTTATTTGGGCCTGACTTGCATCGATCATCATCAAGATCCATTCCACACAGCTAGGCTTTGGTTTCATTGCATTCCGACGATTTCCGTAATTTTGAGTTATTATGGGTCATATCTTAATTAAATTCACTAAGAAGGTCATAATGGGCATATTATTTGGAGAAACATCTTAGTGTAATAGCTCATCAGAATCGGAAGGAAGAGCACTATAGGAAAAGATGATGAGAAATGACTTTCAGTGGTCGGAGAAGCCATCAGGATGGATAAATCACTTTTTAGAGGTAGAATGGTTAATTAATTAATTAATTAATTAAGTGATTTAATCAAGGAATAATAAAATAAAGTAAAAGTCACTTGGAGGGAAAGGGTCAACAACAGATTAGGGTTTCGGGAAGCTATAAAGGAAGGGTAAAGAAACCTAATTCATTATGCATTGTTATGATTTGATGTTGAGAGTTCCCAGAGGAGGAAGAGAGTC
The DNA here is from genome assembly GCA_000966675.3 of Picea glauca. Taxonomy (NCBI): domain Eukaryota; kingdom Viridiplantae; phylum Streptophyta; class Pinopsida; order Pinales; family Pinaceae; genus Picea; species Picea glauca. Next base: position 402,254 of record JZKD02S2151479.1, on the reverse strand, counting down.
GACCTTATTGTTTTGTGGATTTTTGGAGGAAACCACCACCATTTATCGATTTCAGTGTTGACAGACACACCCTAGCCCATCGGAGATACCATTCAGATATTTCATCGTACTTTTCAGGAGTATCCATTACATAGTGTGCAGCTCAACCAGTGAGGGCGCAAGTCAGTTTGAGGGTTTGGAGAGTTGCACAAGGTATGTGTCCAGATTGCAGTTTCCTTACCCCCCATTTGAGATCCAGCCAAGGTGCTTCTATTGAGCCATCTATCGTCAGACTCTAATGGTGGAATCTTTCAGATCGCCTCATCCAGCCATTTAGGATACAACTCCTCCGGACAAATATTTGGGGTTGCATGCAGAGTATAAGAGCAGATTCGAGCAAATCCTTCCGACCTAGTTCCACATTTGGTGAGACAATCGTTTTGAGCCCTATAGTAGAAAATTTCGTTGGTGGAATCCTTTGGGGCGCATCGAGTGTCCCAGGAGGTGCACAAACCCCCCAGGGGTCCAGATCCAGTACCTCAAAGACCAGATCCGAGATCTGGCACT